>JBCEWC010009258.1:0-18955 GCA_038996855.1 Solanum aculeatissimum
CTACCTTTGACTTTTAATACCAATGAAGAAAAAATCTTCCTATCAAATCTTCACTTGAATCTTGTCACAATTTAACACTTATTTGGTCCAATTATCAAATCAAAAATCGGCTCTCTCGATTTTTGCTATCACCAGATATTGTGCTCAACCTCCTGCCTAGGTTTAATTATCTTCTTCCAAATGTGTGATGCACAATTTCTATCAGCAATGATTGGGTGTCATTTCTTACATTACTTATTCCACATGAAGTTGCTCCATAATGAATTAGTGGAAGTATGAAAATTCAGCCACAATTTTGCCACAAATGCATCCACAACATCATGTTGTGATCTAAATTCCACCCCACCTTTTGATTTGGGGTAACACTTCGGCCACAGTTTTGCCACAAGTGCATCTACAACATCATGTTGTGATCTAAATTCCACCCCACCTTTTGATTTGGGGTTACATAGGGTGTTTTCCTTTAATCCTACCACCATTATCAAAAATCTATATACAAAGAACCAGATTTTTAACTCTTACAAATAAATCTTAATTTCTCACCAACCTCATTGAATTAAAGTTCAATTCTTTATAAACTTTATTTATACTTCTTCTTCTTCTTCTTCTTCTTCTTCTTTTTCTTCTGCTTCTTCTGCTTCTACTTCTGCTTCTTTTGCTTCTTCTTCTGCTTCTTCTGCTTCTGCTTCTTCTGCTTCTTCTTCTGCTTCTGCTTCTGCTTCTGCTTCTTCTGCTTCTGCTGCTTCTTCTTCTTCTGCTTCTTCTTCTTCTTCTTCTTCTTCTGCTTCTTCTTCTTCTTCTTCTCCTCCTCCTCCTCCTCCTCCTCCTCCTCCTTCTCCTCCTCCTCCTCCTTCTCCTTCTTCTTCTTCTCCTCCTCCTTCTCCTCCCCCTTCTCCTTCTGCTTTTTCTTCTTCTTCTTCTTCTTCTTCTTCTCCTTCTCCTTCTCCTTCTCCTTCTTCTTCTTATCCTCCTCCTTCTCCTTCTGCTTTTCCTTCTTCTTCTTCTCCTTCTCCTTCTCCTTCTTCTTCTCCTTCTTCTTCTTCTTCTTCTTTTTCTCCTCCTTCTTCTCCTTCTGTTTTTTCTTCTTCTTCTTCTCCTTCTCTTTCTCCTTCTCCTTCTCCTTCTCTTTCTCCTTCTTCTGCTTCTTCTCGTTCTTATCCTTCTTCTTCTCCTTCTCCTTTTGCTTCTTCTCCTTCTCCTTCTCCTTCTCCTTCTCCTTCTTCTTCTCTTCCTCTTCTTCTTCTTCTCCTCCTCTTCTCCTTCTTCTTCTTCCTCTTCTTCTTCCTCCTCCTCTTCCTCCTCTTCTTCGTCTTCTTCCTCCTCTTCTTCCTCCTCGTCTTCCTCTTCTTCTTCTTCCTCTTTTTCTTCCTCTTCTTCTTCTTCCTCCTTCTTCTTCTTTCTCGTCTTCTTCTTCCTCTCCCTTCTACTTCTTTCTTCTTCTTCTTCTTCCTCTTCTTCTTATTCCTTCTTCTTCTTCTTCTTCTTCCTCCTTCCTTCTTCCTCTTCCTCTTCCTCTTCCTCTTCTTCTTCTTCTTTATGGGTTTTAAAGAAAATCAAGATTTAAAATGGAAAGTGAATGAAGGAAAGCAAACTTTTGCGCTGGGTTTAAATACATGTCTTTATATTTTAAAGATATTTGAAGATTCATTGAGGACGACAACGGTGACGACGACGACGGCGGCATAGTGACAATTGTCGGAGGAAAATCTTCCGATGTTGCTTTATTGTCTCACACTTTGAGATTGTGATAAAAAATAAAGAATCGTGATGAAATATAAAGAATGGAGAAGAGAGGATGGATGTAAATTAAGTAGAGAAGAGGGTGGCATGAAGAAGAGACGTGGGGAATGGGATGATTTTGATTTTTTTATTTTTTAAATTTTAAGTTTAATCTGACGAGCAAATTTTATTTTTTATTTTTTATTTTTTTCATATCAGTTTTTAGGGGATAAACAAATTTATTTTTAAGTAATAAAGGTGTGTAGGTTATCATAATAGTTTAAGCGTGTAACTGACTTTTCGAGACAAGTTAGAAAAAAATCTATGCATTTTCCCAATTTTTTTAGTTTATTTTAAAAACTTAATTAAACAAGGTATAAATATATTTTAGCATCACTTTTGCCAATAATAATTGTTTTGGCTAGTTGGTTTGCTTGAACATTTTGATAGGAGAGGTTACGAGTTCAACTCTATCCATTCACAAGGTTTTCGTAAAAGAATTTTAGGCCTAATTAATTTGCACAAAAATTCTGCCTTGAAATTTAAATTGTTAAATAAGTCATTAAATTAATATAAAAAGACACAAAATTCGTATTCTTCTTTTATTCTTAATCCTAAATTCTTTGTGTCTTTCACCAAATACAAACTATAAAACAAAAATACATCCTCCTTCATCGCTTGCTCTGTTTGTGTTTGTGATCATAGGGATCAAGGTTCTTTTAATTAAAAATAGGTTCATTAACATAAGTATACAAAAAAATAACATAACTCTCTCCCATTCTTTCTTTGGCAAACAATATAGTTTGAAAATATGTGGCTATAAATAATTTCCAATGGGTAACATAAATTCAAGTTAAATTATTAAAGTATAAAAATCATTATTTTTTAGGGGTCGAACTAAAAAATGGGAAAGTATGATATAAGTTGTGTTCTTTTACATTTACAGAAAGAATTTAACTTATACATACGCACCAATGATATAAAAGAAAATTATGCCGCCAAGTCACCAAATAACACCTGCATTTGATACTCTCTTTTCTTGTTCTTGCGTAGAAACTCTCACTTCTTTTTGTGACTCGAACCCATTTTTATTCTTTTTTTGTATTCAAAAGATAGAGTTTTTTCTTTTAAGCTAGTCCATATCTTTTTGGGGCCATAATCAAGAAAGTAATCACCTGATTAATTAGTGCTCCTATATTCTGCAAATCATAACAGGTGGTGGTGCTACAAATTCCTTTCCAAATTTGCAAAAGACACCCAAAAACAGAAATTTCCATTTATTCATTACTTGTGTATATGATTGGCCAGTTTGCTAAACCTAATTAATACACAAAACACAATTTAATGTTGTATACATCCAAGGGTCACCATTAACTAACCCCAAAAGTCGATTTAGTACGTTATATATGTTGAAAAGGACTACTACATAGGAATTGCCAAAACGTTGATTCCTTATTGGACACAAATTATTTATATTATTTACTTAGAATAATACTTGGATAGTGGGATGTGATACTTCATATCTTAAATTTTAATACTAAGACAGGAATACAATATTATGGGAATCATCGGACTACAAAATTTTCACTATAAATACACGTGAAAAATCATCCCTATATATGCAGTGCTTATAAAGAAAGAAATCAAGAGAGAAACTAGTAGAAGTACTTAATTAAGGCAATGAAGAAGAGTAGTGGAGTTGTGCTAATGATGGTGATTATGGTGTTAATTATTTGTGATCCAATAATGAAGGTGGAGAGTGCAATTGGGATTGACATAAATCCATGCACACTGCCCGAATGTGTAGGTGCATGCAAGAAAGTCTTGAAGGCCAAATATCAAAGTGCAACATGTGCAACGGGGCCTAAAGGAAAATACTGCATTTGCTTGGGATGATGATATTCTGTTTTATTATATAACAGTACTGTCATATAAAATGAAGTAGAGGAAGTACGTTATATTTAGAATAAGGTTCCTTCCAATTCACTTCTGATACAGCATGAAGAGGAGGGAATTAGGAAGGCACAATGTTTGTTGTGTTTTATTTATTGTAAGCTACTCACTGTTCTGTAAATCTATTACTAATATTATTGGACCTCTCTTTATCAGTGTAATCAAACGACAACATACAATAAATAAAAAAGTTGTTGAGCTTTGTTCTGAATGTTACCAACAAGTGCTTTCTTCTCATTTCCTTTTTGTTGATCTTGGGTCATTGGCTGTGTTTGGTCCTAGGTAAAAATATTTTCTATGGGAAGTGATTTCCAAAAGTATTAGTTTTTGGCAAGTTATAAGTAGGAAATATTAGCTCAAGAATATTTATATATAAGGCAGGCAAACATTATGGAGCAGGAGTGGAATGTAGGGGGTAGGATGTGGTGGACGTAGAGATGGGGTGCACGAGTAATAAGGAGACAATCAGTATAAAATGTCACTTCTAGAACTTGTTTTCTGTTTTATCCTTTTGTTAGATAATGTAGGTCCCGCATGGTACTTTGCATCAAAGAATATAATTATGGGTACAACAAAAAGGAACAACTAATAATTGAAATATGAAACTCGCAAAATGATGACAATTCATGTGTGTTTTTACCATTGACTCTATTAGTTAACAATGAAATTTACAAAAAACAGCGCAGTGCAACTGAAGAGCAAAAGCATCTGAAGTATAAACCAGGTACATATTGATAATCATCAACAGGACATATCTGAAGCAGCAAACTAATGGTGAGTTTTCTCTACAACATCACAGTGTCAAGCTATATATATGCTGCTGCTGCTTTGAGATTTGACCGAAGCATGATCCCTCCATCTAGATACCCCGGCACTAAATATCTTCTGCAAGGTGTCCATTCTCTCCGTAACTAAAGACTCTTCTAGATCCTTCATTTGGCCATGCTGCTTCTCCATCATCAGGTTCAAAGCTTCTACATGTTTCATTTTGCATTTCAACTTCTTCACCTTCATATAAGTAGAAAGCAAAATAAGCCAAGCCAACCAAGGATATTGAGGAAAGAATTGAAGTACCATGAACTGTAGAAGCTAAAAATGAGAGGCACAGAGGCAGAGGATAATAAAGCAGAAGTGTTGGACTTCTCCAAATATGATGGAAGCTCTCGGGTTCATTTCCTAAACCATCCATCATTGTTTTCCTTTTTTTTCGTAAAGGCTGGTTCCGTATCTTTCCTTTCGCCCTGAAGTTTGTTCTAAGTTCACCATTAGTATAAGCGAAACCATAAACTCACCTGTGCTTCAATCAAAGTAGAAACCAGATATTCTAATTCTCTCTCTTCCTGATTGGCCAACAATTTGGCATGAGCAGCAACAGTACCTACAGCTGTTGCAGTTGCAGCCCTCATACGTAAAGTTTGTGGTATAGTATTCCTTTGAGAGACTTCCACTTCTGTTTCTGCAAAACAATGGAAGCACAAAGTTAATCAGTCTATGCAGAGACTATGATAGAAGGGAGAGGAAGGAGCTGTGGTGGGAGCTATCAGGTATAAGGGGGCTGTGAGGGACCTTGGGTAATCTGTGGTGACTTTAGAAATGTCACAAGGTATCCGGCAGATAGAACAACTAAGTGTCGCAGGATTTCTGGAGCAATGACTGAATCTTCAACATGGATTGATGACCTTGAGCTTTTTGGATCCTCCTCTATTTGGAGGATTTTACACTTGGGAAGGGGGGGAATCACATGAGTGCTTCCAGAACTGAGAGATTTTTGTATTCAACAGAACGGGAAGAAAAATTTCTTTAGTTCAAACAGAGTTTGATGCCAAAAGAGGATCAGATCACAATCCTATCCCATTGACTTGTGGTGACTGGGAGTTCAAGCAATCTTAGTTTAAATTTGAAAACCAGTGGTTGGGAGTTGAAGCTTTCAAGGATAAAGTGAAGATGGTGGAACTCTTTCTCAGTGTGT
This sequence comes from Solanum aculeatissimum, assembly GCA_038996855.1. NCBI lineage: Eukaryota > Viridiplantae > Streptophyta > Magnoliopsida > Solanales > Solanaceae > Solanum > Solanum aculeatissimum. The sequence continues at coordinate 5,642 of JBCEWC010009258.1, forward strand.
GGCAAACCTACTTTTGCACAAGCCACAAAGTCGGAACTTCTTAAAGGGAAGTAGTAGGAATGGAGCAAGGAGAACAGGAGGACTTGGAGGTTCATAATGGATGAATTGCTAAATCAACTGACCAATCTAGAGAACATTTAAGATCAGAGGTCTCTGATGATGAACTACTTCAAGAAACTCAACTGGCTATGGAGTTTGAAGAAGTAGCCAAAAGGGAGGAAATAGCTTGGACACACAGATCTAAGGTGCAGTGGCTGAAAGTGGTGATAAGAACACTAATATTTCCACAGAATAGCAGAAGCCCGTAAGAGGTTCAATGTCATAGATTCACCGGAAGTTGATGGAGTTTTGATTACTGACCCTGCAGAAAAAAGGGAATCGATCCAGAACTTCCCTCAGAAGATATACAAGGAGAGTGAAGGGTGGAGACCTGATCTTCCTTTACAAGGGGCAGCAGTTATCTCTAATGAATATCGGAGAGTGGCTTCAATGAGAATTTGTAGAGGAAATTCTTGAGAGCACAAGACTGTGCACCTCAGATAAGGCACCTGACCTTGTTTTCCAATGAGTTTCTTCCAAAGTTTATGGGATTTTTAGGAGGACACCAAGAAAACTTTACAATATTTCCATTCTCATCAGGTGATCGAGAAAAGCTTTGATGCTACTTTTGTAGCTCTCGTTCCAAAGAAAATAGGGGCAACAAATTTGAGAGACTTTAGGCCAATAAGTCTCATCAGTGGAGTCCACAAAATCGTTAAGTAAATCTTGGCTGAAAGACTGAAGAAGGTGGTGAACAATTTAGTTAATAAACATCAGATGACCTTTATTAAGACAGACTGGATGCAGCTCTCATTGCTAGTGAATGTGTGGACTCAAGGTCGAGAGGTTATCTCCCTGGTGTCATGTGCAAGCTGGATATAAGGAAAGCCTATCATCACAACCCGCCTCTTGATCATCATAAAGGGGGAAGAATCTAGAGTCTTGGAGAGGTTTTCGGAAGACTCTAGAATGTAGTAGATAGCACTTGAAGGTCTTTAGAACACTCTAGAGATGTAGAGTATTCTAGATGTAGTGACCAATGTGTAAATATAGAGGGACTTGTAAAGTAAATATTATTTATACTTGGACCCCAAATGAGAGGTATAAATAGGAGGGGGTCATTCACTTATACAAACATCAGAAAATGTAAGCCAACTTCCAAAGCTATAAACAAGTCTTCTTTTAAAAAGCTCTCGTCTTCTTCAATCTAGCGTTCCCTTAGCGATCTAGTTAAAAAGGCTTACTTGAGCTTACAAGATCATAAAAGAGTCATGAGTAAGTTGTCAAGTTCCACACGGAAGTCTTAGTCGAAGTCTAAGTCCATGACAAAAAGTGGTATCAGAGCAAGGTTGCCACTAGGGGAAATGGCAAGTAAGGAGACATCAACGCCGCTAACGTTAGGCCGGATGTTGGAAGAAGCAACGAAAGGGAAAGAAGAACTCCAAGAAGAATGACAAGGTGTCGTTCCAGCCTGCACCAAGCGAGGCATTAACATCTTACTCACCTTCGGCCACTGAGGTGAATGACGACGAGCAAGGTGAACAACCCATGGACGTCACACTCGAAATTGAGTGGATTGCGAGGGTGGATGCCGCTAGGCAAGCCGTGGAGATTTTGGACAAGCGCTTGAATAAACTTGATGGCAAGTTCAAGACTCTAGAGGACTTCACCCTCGAAGAGAATGACCGCATCCGTAAGGAGTTAGAAGGATGAAAGGCCACTGAATATGAGATGAGAGAGACGATCACTCCTTAAAAGTGTCAACTCAAGAAGGCGTTAAGCACGATGGAGACAATGAGGTCCGAAATCAAGGCACTTAAGGAAGTTATTGAGGAAGGAAGATGTGCAACGTCAGGTGGAGACAGGAAGGCCAGGATTGAGGCTCTCAAGCCACCCGTATTCAAGGGCACCCGCGACACATAGCAAGTAGAAAACTTCCTTTGGCACTTGGAGAACTACTTCAAGTGTAACAAGGTGAAGCGCGACGAGGCAAGGATTAATATAGCGGTGCTATACCTCACAGAGATAGCAATGTTGTGTTATGGTTAGAAATGGAGAAGGAGCTTTGCACCATTGATACATGGGAGCAATTCCGAACCGCGTTCAAGAAAGCCTTCTTTCCCAATAATGTTATCTATGAGGCAAAGCGTAAATTCAAGGAGTTGAGGTAAACGGTAAGCATAAGGGCATGCGTGAAGGAGTTCAGTACTCTCACGCTTCACGCTTCACGCTTCAGATCCCTAACCTCACAGATGAAGACATGGTATTCCACTTCATGGATGGGTTGCAAAACTGAGCCAAGATAGAGTTAGGAACGCCGACAGGTTAGCACCATTGACGAGGTCATCACACAAGCCGAAACCCTGATGAACTTCAAGCATAACAATTAACAGAAGTAAAGGAAAAGAGACAAAGAATAGCCATGCTAAAGGTGGGGGAGATAGTGGCAGGAGCAAGGAGCAACACCTACCTAAGAGTCACGACAAGGCTAACAGCAAGAAGTTTGGGTGACAGCCCTACGCCGAGAAGTAGGAGCATACAACAAAGGGAAGTGGCTACTACATATGTGGGGGTCCTCATGGCTATGCACGGTGACCTGAGATGACGAAACTTGATGATATACTACGAGAATGCAAGGACAAAGACATGCAAGACCAAGGGCAAAGTTCAGGCACCACCCAAGTGGGCATGATTGGGTTATGCGGTGCTATCGCAAAACAAGATAAGAAGTGGGAGGATTACTCCATGCAGTATGTGGATGATATAGCCATAAATGGCAAACCAGTTCGCGCCCATGGTAGACTCAGAGGCAGAAGCTAACATGATGACCAAATCAGCGACAACAAAGTTGGGCTTGAGCTATAGTCCAAGCAACACCCGCCTGAAGATGGTCAATGCCCCCACCAACTCCTGTGTGCAGAGTTGCTCACAGAGTAGACATCATGCTAGGCAAATGACAAGGTAAGACTAACTTCACCATTGCCCCCTAGATATGTTCGACATAATTCTTGGGCAAGAGTTCTTCTAGAGGTGCCACATGATGATCGATCTCCAACAACTCTTGGTCATGGAGCGAGAAGAGTCCTCACAGTACCTCTAGTTTAGGTGCCGAAGACGGATGGACAAGCCCTCCCATCGACAATGCAGCTTGTGAAGGGCCTGAAAAAGGAGGAACCAACATTCTTAGCCACCATGGCGAGTTTGGATGAAGACAATGGTGCTAAAGAGGCATTGCCACCTTGCATACAGAATACACTAGAAAAGAACAAGGATGTGACGTCGGAAGAGTTGCCAAGACACTTGCCTCCTAGACGTGAAGTAGACCACAGAATTGAGTTGGAGCACGGTGCCAGGTCGCTCGCAAACCCTCTGTACCGCATGGCTCCGCCTGAGTTAAAGGAGCTAAGGAACCAATTGAAGGAGCTCCTCGAGGCCGGTCATATTTGTCCATTCAAAGCACCACATGGAGCGCCAATCTTGTTTCAAAGGAAAAAAGATGGATCATTGCGCCCATGCAAAGACTACCAGGAGCTTAACAAAGTGATAGTAAAGAACAAGTACCCCATCCCGCTCATTGCCGATTTGTTCGATAGACTTGTACAAGTCAAGTACTTCACCAAAGTGGATCTCAGGAATGGTTACTACCAGGTGCGCATAGTAAAAGGGGATGAGTCAAAGACAACATGTGTGACGAGATACGAAGCTTATGAGTGGTTGATCATTACACATTGATGAACAAGATCTTCCATCCCTACTTGGATCAATTCTTGGTGGTATACCTGGACGACATAGTCATCTATAGCAACACCTTGGAGGAGCATGTAGAACACTTGAACAAGGTGTTCCAAGGCTCGAACAACATTTTCTCATTCTTCTTGGAAATCTTCTTTCCCTTTCGTTGCTTCTTTTCGGCATCCAACCTAACATTGGCAGTGTTTAGTGCCATTGATGTCTTCCTTACTTGCCATTTCCCCTAGCAACAACCTTGCTCTGATAGACTTCGACTAAGACTTTCGTGTGGCACTTGACAACTTACTCACGACTCTTTCACGTTCTTGCAAGCTTAAGTAAGCCTTTTCAACTAGATTGTTAAGGGAACGCTAGATTAAAAAAAACGAGAGATTTTTAAGAGAAACTTGTTTATAGCTTTGGAATATTCCTTACACTTTTCTGATGATTGTACAAGTGAATGCATCCTCCTATTGATATATTACTCTTTTGGGATCAAATTGTAAATAATATTTACTTTACAAGTCCCTCCATATTTATACATTAGTCCCTACTTCTAGAATACTCTATATCTCTAGGGTGTTCTGAAGACCTTCAAATGTTATCTATAACATTCTAGAGTCTTCTGAAAACCTCTCCAAGATTTTGGATTCTTCCTTCTTCATGATGATCAAGAGGCGGGTTGTGATAGTAGGACTACCATACTTATCCTTTATCTCTGTGGGTGGAAGAGGTCCTTTTTTTGGTTGAAGAAAATCGTTTTCCAGAAAATCATTTGAAGGAAATGCAAGAGTAAAATATGTGATGAAAAATATTGAAGAAGAAAAGTACTTAAGGGTCGTTTGGTCCGGAACAAGTTATTCTTAGATAATTAATCCTATGATAAGTTATCCTGGGATAAACTATTTCACCATGTATATGGAATAACTTATCCCATCACCAAAGCAAAAATGGTGGAATAAATAATACAAAAACTACCTAATACCTCCAACCAAACATGAAACAAAATAATTCTTTATTTTACTCTGAGATTATTACACCTTATACCTCACACTAAACAACTCCTTAAGAATAAATACTAAAGATAACCAAAGTAAAAGAAATAACAGTAGTAATAAACTTGAAGCATAATATAATGCTAGGATAACAGTATTAATACTGATAAAAGAACAAATAGATTCTCCACACTAGGCTAGAACCCTGATCTACCACTATGAAGAAAGAAAATGTTTTACTACCTTTGACTGTCCTAATCTTGACCTTCATGCTCTCCTATCTAGAGTCATATCCTCGATGAGTTGAAGTTGCATCATGTCCTATCTAATCATCTCTCCTCAAACCTCTCACATCTCATCACTGAGGCATTTGTGCTCCTCTCTACATGTTTGAACCCTCTCAATCTCGCCTCCCGCATCTTGTACATCACGACGACTACTCCCACTTTGCCTCGTATATCTTCGTACCAAATCTTGTCTCTTCTAGTATGCTCGCACAGCCATCTAAGCATCCTCATTTAAGCTACGTTCATCTCTTGAACGGTCAAGTTTTTGACTGGCTAGCGCTCTACCCCGTACAACATGATTGGTTTAAAAACCCCTCTATAGCATCTATCTTTATATCTCGGTGACACGTTCTTATCGAATAGGTCACTGAATGTGAGCCTCTATTTCATCCCCTCTGCTCCAATACGATGTGCGACATTCTCGTCGATCTCCCTATTGCTTGGATTGAGGACTCAAGATACTTGAAGCTTCCTCTCTTGGGGAATACTTCTGATCAATCCTCACTTCCCCATCTATCTTTGGTGATACGACACTGAATGTGTGTGTACTCTCTTTTAGTCCTGCTCGCCTTAAAGCCTTTAGACTCCAGGGTTTCGTCTCCATATCTCTGGTCTATCATTAACTCTTGTCACGTGTCTCGTCGATCAATACTTTGTCGTATGCGAATGACATACACCAAAGTATTTCCTCTTGACTATATTGGTCATCACTAACTTAATACACCAACCAAAACATGGTTAACTAAATGGATTAAACTAATTAAGAGAGAATAGGGCGGAAAGGAAATGAGTGACATCAACCCCATCGACCACGCCTGACCTTACTAGCGTGGAAAATTGAGGCACCTCCAACTGCCAACTCAAAAGACTGGCCCCACAAGCGCAAACCATTGCCTTTAAACCGTCCTTTTCTCCAAACAAAATAAAAATTATTTCTTACTCGGCCATCAGCAAAACTATTTCTTACTCCACCATCAGCATTCTCTCCATACATTTGTAAAGTTCCTACTACTTCGACCAACCGTTCCAATAGTTCTTGGCAAGTCAACCATTCTGATCCTCCTTGGATTTTCGACCAATTTTATTTGAGATAATCCACTTACAAACAGCTGAAGTGAAGAAAATAATGGATCAAACAGTCTAATAATCCCTCGTCACAATTTTCAGGAATTCCTTCTCTTCAATCACCCTCATTTGGAACTTGTATTCTCTTTGGTACAACTAGATGATGCAGATGACACACTGATATTTTTGAGCCAGTGATTGAGCAAATCAGATTCATCAGACTGGTGCTGCTGGTTTTAAAGCACCATCTGACCTGAGTGTGAAACGGAGGAAGAGTAGCATTTTCCCAATCAGGAAAGTGGCCCAAATACAGGTTCTGGACAATATACTGGCCTGCAAAGTATAATACTTGACAACTGTCTATTTGGCATCTCAAATGGGGAACAATCATAAATCCTTGGAGATCAGGGATGGTATAGTGGAAAAAACTGAGAACAGGTTAGCAAAGTGGAAAACCCAAGATCTGTCGCTAGGGGGCAGACTCACTTAGATCAATGTTGTCCTAGACTCACTACCAACTTATGTAATGTCCTTATTCCCTTTACCAACCAAGCCGATGAAGAAACTAGTAAAATTTCAGGGGGGACTTTCTATGGCATGGCAGTAAGGAAGGCAAGGGATATAACCTAGTCAACTGGCAAACAACTTAATTGAGCAAAATGCAGGTTGGGCTGGGCATTAGAAATTTGAGGCTACAAAATACTAGTCTCCTGATGATGAAGTGGTTGAGGAGGTATAATGTTAAGATCAAGCCTTACGGAAAAAAGTCATCCAGCGCAAGTATGGGCAGACAAGCACTTGGTGCACAAACATGGTAACCAACACCTATGGAATTAGCGCACGGAAATTAGTCAGAGCCTTATGGACAAATTTGGAAGTAAACACTTGCATTAAAGTAGGCAATGGTATGAGGACTGTTTTTTGGAGGGAGGGCTGGAATGGTCAGTCCGCTATAAAGGATTCATATCTTGATTTATTATTACTGTGCAACAACCCAGGTGCTACTGTATATGAATGTTGAAACCCTCATGGATGGTATTTAAGTTTCAGAAGGTATTTGAACAACTGTGAGATAGAAAGAGTGGTAGATTTATTGAAGGCCATTAAAGGTTTCATAGCCACCCCTACTGAGCATAACAAGTTGAAATGGAATCGTAACGATGGACCTTTTCAGTCAGTAGAGGGCATAAAAGGGCACCAATGGACAGGAAAGGGGCAACAACTTTAGAGGAAAAACTAGAAATCATAGCACCAACTAAAGTAAAAGGTTTTACTTGGTTGATGTCAAAAGAGGGCTTGCCTAATTCCTGAAGTGCTCCGGAAAAGGGGATTCCCTATTGTCTCTGGGTGTTCTCTGCGTAATGAAACAGGGGAAACAAACAACCACTTATTTCTCCATTGTAGACTCACAGCTCAGATATGGGCAATTTTATTTTTTTTTGGGGGGGGATAGGGGAGAATTATTCCTTCATGTATTTGGTGGTCAATGTGGAAAGGAAGAAATGGGAGGTGCTTTGAAGATAGGTCCATTTCTGTTCAGAAAGTCAAAAGTGAAATGGAATTGTATTATGTCATTTTATTTTTGGTGCAAAGAACAATGTATAGAAGATATAGATCAACTTTATGGAATTTCTAGGAGCACTGTAACAAGTCTGCCTTTTGTTTTTTTTCATCTTTCTTTTGGAGGTCTCCAGCATTAAAGATATGCCAAGGAATACAACAGTACCAGTTTCAAAAAAAAAAAAAAGATGAAAACCACATTTACATGTTAATATATGACTGCAGGTGATCGCCATGAAAAACTCTTTATCAGTTGCTGCAGTCTGATACTCGGATTGGAAGTTAAAGAGACAAATGATGCCTATCATGGAAATACCTGATCTGGCGGGCTTTTCCTCTCCTTCAGCACTTTCAATTTGACTTGCCCTGAAAATAAGAAAATTCAATCTCATGTAGAGGTGAAAATTAAGGTGGGGCAGGACAGGGCCAACTCTTAATGGGGCGGGGAAGGCTTAACTCTTAATGGGGCAGGGCGGGGGCAACATATTTTGTTTTGAAAATTTTTAATGAGCTAGGGCAGGGCAGGGCAGGGCAGAATTATTTTTTTTTAAAAAAGACCTGTGTATCATTTAGCTTATTTTTCTCAATTTCCACTTGACTTTTAAAGTTCCAATCCACCAACTCAGCAAAGGGGATTCTGGTTTCTTTCCTTTCAGCAACTAAACAGATTTTTCAAAAATTCTATGCAAAATTACCATATTAGCATTTTGGGCAGCTCAAAGTAAGACTTGAACATGTAATTGCTGTTGGAACCAAATAAATATTAAAGAGTAGCTATCAAAAAAGTTTTTAAAAAAATATTCATGTTGCAAGGTGAAAAATAAAGAAGAGAAATTAATATAACATAAATGGTGCAGGGCAGGGTAGGACTTAGCAGGGCGGGGTGGGCAGGGTGATTGTTTTGAAAAATGCTGATGACGGGGTAGGGCAGGTCAACTCTTGCCCCACACCGCCCTATTTATATCCCTACTTCCATGCTAAAAGAGTAAAAGTCAATTTATAAATATGTAATATTAAGTAAGCCAACACATAATGAAGCAAGATACAAGCATAAGAATGATGAACATACACAACAAAGAATTATACAGGATGAACTGAACAAATTTGCACAAGAAGCCGATAGTTATACACTCTCTCTGTCCCATATTATTTGTCACCTTCAGTTTTTTAAACAATTGATAAAAAGAGGTCGTACTTTTCAAAATTACCCTCTGTAAATTATTATTAATGAAGCCCAATATATTCACATGTTCTAATAAAGGAGACAGATAGACTGACATCTGAAATGGATGGAATATTATATATCTATCCCAACAAAAAAGGACAGAAGGAGTCCTACTTACCTCTCTGTCTCACCGATACCACCAATTGATCCCAATCCATCATCATCTTCATTAAAAATGTCCGTTGAACACTGATTCTCATAACAAAGGGCTGTAACAGCAGCCTCAGCTGCAGATGCTGCGATATGTGGACCAACAACACCAGAGATGCGAGCTACCTGAAGAGTGCAGATCACTTATTCTTTACAAGACCAATAAATGGTGGAAGTGAAATTAAGCAAGATGCCCTCAGCCGAATTCCCATCACGTTTCAGTAATTTACTTACCAAACTGCAAATCTAATTTTTTCCACATCTTGGAATGTTTAGAGCAGTCAAAAAAACTATATATAGCATGCTTTCATTCGCAGACTCCCTATTCTCCTGTACTGAACATTTCTTTTTAACGAAGTCCTGCGTTAAACATTTAACGGGCTATTTGCTCCATTTATTTTTCTAGGGAAATAGAACTTTATTTTTCTAGGCAAATAGAACATCATTTGATCAACTAGAAAGGAAACAATGCTGAGTCATAAAAGAAATAGTCCAATGTAACAGAAGCATGTGAACCTGTTTCATCAGGAAACTACTGGCTTCTGAAACTGGAGCCCTGCGTCTTTTCTTGAGAGGAGGGATTTCGCTTTCAGCATCTGTATTCTGTTGATGCTCCTGGTTCTGCTTATGAGATTGATTTCCAGGTGTTTCTCCAGACTCGCTTATTGCAGGTTGAGCTTGACCCACACCACTTACATCACCATTCTTGTCCAAAAGATTCAGCTTTTTATGAATAGAACCAAGCATAAGATCCCCAAATGGCAACTGTATAAGCTTCGAGATACAATCCAGTTTACTCTTTGTTTTGACATTTTGAGCGACAAGATCCCAGTCGTCGCCATGCTTCAGTACAGATTCTAATAGTAGTAATGTTTCTGCTTCCGTCCAGTTGGCTTTAGGGTTCGCACCATCCATTAACTTGAATTCATCTGCCCATTTGTTCTTGTCATAATTACCACTTTTAAAACACTTCTCGCATAAGTTAGAGCTAGCATCCTGACAAAAATAAGAAAGAAAGCAATCTCAGCTGCTATTCTGAATATACCGATTTTCAAATCTTGTAGATTTCAAGTTATTTTTCATTTATTACTTTTTTGGCATCATCTTAACTTAATTTTAGGAAAAAGGCATAAGTATGCACCAGAACTATGACCGAAGTTCTAGGGACACACCTTTGCTGTATGGAGGTCCTATTACCCTCTGAACTATTTTAAAATGTAACAAAAAATATCCTTCGGTGCTAAGGTGGCACTGAGAGTTTGCTCGCTTGCAGGGATGAGAGAGGAAGAAAATAAGTTAAAATCCGATAAATATGGACACATATCCTTTTTAAATTGACAATTTAGAATTATCTAGTACACAAAATTAACATTAAAACTTAAGCTGATATCTTTTAATTATTTTCCTTTCTTTCTTTGTAAAATAGAGTCAAATTTTTTTTTCTTTTTTTTAGATAAACAATTAATTCTCTCACAAGCTCACCACGTACAGAAGTTGTCATCGAACTTTTTCCGACACTTTTCCATCCATTGGTTCTACTAATCATCTTCCTCTTTCTCACGCACATACAAATCACACTTTTAAGAAAATATTACACATATAAAGCAAAAGAAACACAGATCTGTAGAGAATCACAAAACTCTATTAATGAAAAAACTTTTTCCCTCACAAAACTCTATTAGCGAAAAACCTATTTCCCTCACAAAACTCTACTAAAGAAAAACCTTCCCCCTGCTGGGAAAATCCTTATCCTGCCAGGAAATCACATTCGAAATAGCAAACTAAAACCTTTCTAACTAATTTGATAACTTTAAGTTATTTTTTTTCCTCAAAAAATTGTGATATGCAAGAGAAAGTTTGACATTCATTTTGCTTGGATTGTTAATGACAGATCTTTGAGATGAAATTGGGTGAAGATTTAGTTAATTCGGAAGTAAAAAAAGGATGAAAATGGAGATAGAAAGGAAAATAAAAAGTAGAAAATTGATTTCGGTGATGTTTTAAATGCCGGAGAAAGCTCGTGGGCCTTCCATGGAGATTTCGTTGCTACTAGTCAACGGAGAGCAAAACGAACAAAGAAGAAACGAGGAGAAAAGAAAAACAAAAATGGCAAAATGATGTGGTAGGCGGGCGTAATGCACAGCTTAATACAGACGTGACAATCACGTTATAAGGCGTATTTATTACACTTAAAATAGTATAAGTACAGGATCACTGTAAAGATAGTGTGTCCCCAAAACCTTGGTCATAGTTCGGGGGGTACTTATGCCTCTTTCCTTAATTTTATATAAGACATATGCTACCGATCAACTTGGAAAATCATCACTTAACCAACATAGACATCTTATTTACTAAACGATTTAAACGGAATATATAGCGAGAAACTGACAAGCGAAGAAACACAGTTAATATTTGAAGAGGCAGCGCCTCGTAAGATTTTCCAAAATTTAGCAAACATCCATAAAGATACTTTCATCAGAGAGCATTTTCTCTTAGAGGCTAAAGCTAACAACTTTTTATCTTTTGTTACAGTATGTACAATTTTAACAAGCGCCAATAGTGACTTATAGAAAAAATAAGAAACAAAGTTAACTATACATTGCAGCTCATCTAAGTTCTACAGAAACACATTTTGAGGGCTACAATTTTCACTAACTTCGTCACTGGCTCTCAACAAAGATTTTCTGCAATGTCTCACTTACTAAACGCAAACAGAGGTAACATGAACAACCAGTTACCAAGTCCACATGATAAAATATCTTTTACAAATTCAAACTGATCTACCATATTATACTTAATTCCTGATCACATAATTCTCGTCTCAACTTCAGCTTAAAAGGATATTTCTTGAACACAAACTTGCGTTTCCATCATTCTATAGCAATTAAAACATAGTGGTAGCAACTAATAATCAAGTAATAAAAGAAAAGAGCAAAGAATCAAGAGAAATTGCACAAGCAAACTCACAAAATACCTTGCAGTACTCGTAATAAACCGAAGCACACTGTTCTTTACAACTCAGACAGACTACACTTTCCTTCTTTTGCTGCTCCATCAACTCCCCATAAACATCCGAATACGATGCCATAGGCGACACCTTTAATATACTACCGACTGTAGTACCAGCCCTCCCCCTTCCACCACCTCCGTCCCCGATTTTGACAGGTGATGGAACCGGTGCAAGAGCTTTCAAAGAATGAGGAGCTGCGACAACCCTAACCCCATGTGGAGCCCCTTCTTCAACCCTAATCCTCCACTTCTCATCCTCCTTATCCTCTTCCGCCGGAGCATCAATAGCAGCCGGCGTTTCAGCATTACTAGGGTCAAAATTAATCAAACCCCACTTCTCCAAAAAGGTAAACACCTTGTGTAGCACACTTATATCACCCACCAACGACTTCCGGATATCCGTGAAGGAAATCCTTCGGGTCGGATCCTCACGATATGAGGTAATAATGAAGTCCCTGTACTCTTTGTAGATTCTGGGTGTCCTTGTAATCGAACTTCCATCGAAGAATTCTCGCAATGACAGCCTCTCTACCTCGTGTATGCTTTGCCAAGAAAACCAACCTTTTAACAATTCACATAAAGAAAAATGTAGAAATCAGGGCTAATTTCAGACAAATAGAGAGAAAATGGGAGTTGGGTTTTACTTACTGGTGTAACTAGGGATCGTATATAGATCGTGGTCGGGTTCCTTGGGATTCTGCAAGCGAGATATGTCCATTGTTAAAACCTCTGCGATAGAGAAGAAGTGCAGGAATTCTCACCATCAGCATGTACAAAAGCTGAAGGAACAAAAAACTGCATAAACTTTAAAGCAACGAGGCAGTGCACAAATAGCCCTTTTTAGTCTCCCTATTTAAAATATAGTCTCATTTTATAAAAATTTAAAATTTAACCAACTCATAATGATATTGAATTTGAAATTTCAAACTTAGCTATTTTTTAAAAAAAGATTAATATGTATCCATTTTGGTATAGAGCCTCCAATCCTTTTTTAAAAAAAAAGGATTAAAATTGGAGCTCATGGGCTCATTTTATTATATAAAAAAAAATAACCATTACAAAGGTCATATTACTAATCCATTAATACAATCAGCCCAGCAATGTGTTTTAGTCCAGCCCACCTCCTTTATTAAAATATCTATCCTTCAGAATCTTCATCATAGTTGCCCCCAGTGACATTTCAGCTCCTTCACCATGGTTTTCTTCCTCGGGAAGTTTTTGTTCTTCTTGCTCCTTCTTGCGGGTGTCTCTCAAA
>JBCEWC010009259.1:0-18954 GCA_038996855.1 Solanum aculeatissimum
GATAATTGTTATGTGCTATGTGAATCCATATTTATCCCATTCCCGGCAACATCCCCATAGCTTGAGTCCAAAGCCCCGATTCCTTTAGAGCTTATGTGTTATGTGTTTTGCTTCCGCGCTTTCAAAATGCTGATGTGTGTGATGATGCTATGATGGCTTGATTGAGGACTTTCGAGTTCTCTTTTTCCATGTCACATCTAGGCCCCTATCCAAGTCGTGACAGTGTAATGACCTCGAATGTCATTTTTGGCATTCTAGATAAAACTACCATTTTTCTCTTCCAAAAAGTTGTGTTGGGTCATTTTTGATTGAGTCTAAAAGTTGGATTTTAAAAACCATGTAAAAAATGGAGTTTTGCTAAAGAAAGATTTTTTAAAGGCCTAAAGTTAGATTTTTGAGTTTTGTGGTCCTCTTGAGTTTTTAGTATCGAAATACAATTCTATCATTCCATCAGCTTCAAAATGCAGTATCTAGTCTAGGGAAACTTATGAAAATGAATTTGGAGTTAAAATGGAGATTTTAGACCCAAAGTTCCATTTTAAATTGATTTTGGATCATAGTTTGACTTTAGTCAACATTCGGAGTTCTAAAGCTCTAATAAAAATTTCAATAGTTCTATTGGTTCTAGGTGGCAAAACTAATTCTTGAAATGTTCTCGTTGTAATTTTTAGAGTTTTCAACGATAGTTTTAGTATTTTGGATTTTAACTAGTTTCTTTGAGTTTTCGGCTAAAGAGTCCTCAAACTCAAATTTGGATGATTCCATTGAGTCCATAACATCATTTTTGGTACAGTTCCATGTTCGATTTGTATTCACGGGGTTCTGATCGAATCGTGATGGTCCATTCTATGAATTTGGTATTGTATACATTTGTTGATATTTGGTGTCAGTAAAATGACATTCGTATCAATGAATAGGCCTCCACATACATGAAGTGATGTGCCCCTAGACCTCAGTGTTCATAGGGTGGTCCACCGTAATTGTGGAGTATCATCCCTTTTGACCTTCACGTTCATGGAAGGGGTCTCCGCTTTTGCAAAGGGTTGGGACTATTTTACCTCCACATTCGCAGAGTACAATTGTGACTGAAACAGTGTTATGTTTTGAAGTAACAAGCTTCCTCATTATCCACTATTTTTTTATATTCCAAACTCAATTTTTTAGAAAATCTTCAAGGGTTTTCAAGGCAAGAACATTGGGCAACGCTTTTCTAACCAATTTATTTAATTCATATTGATTAAATTGTGATATTAACATGAAAATTAGGGATTTTAATTGATGAAATAGGGGGTTTCTCAGATATTGATTTTTTATACAAAAGTGATAGTTATGAAATCATTTTAACTCTTTTTTCAAAATGGTTTTCACCATTAGATACTTTATTACTTGAGGATTATTTTAATGTAAAATTTTTAGATTCCCAGTGCCTTCTTCGATATGAGATTTTAGACCATTTTGCCTCTTTCACCCGAATTGCTTGATTTTAGTGGCAATAGTTTTGTAATGTGATTGTGATGCTATATTTCACTAGATTGTGGTGATTTGGATGACCGTGGAAGGGGAAAAGGTATGGATTTAACTTGATTTAGACTTCTATCAAGACAAGTGGACTTCTAACCTTTTATTAAGTATGATTGAACCTTGCATTATCCTATGTGAATGTGTTTGGATGATTTGTGACATGAAATAGGTTAGAATTATATCATTGTATATTTGATTATGGAATTTTGGGTTGGGTACTTGTAAATATTGTGAATCCTTTCCTTGTGGAATTGTGAATACCTATGAACTTGTGGAACTATTCGGTATTGATTGTGAATATATGATCTATATGGACATCTTACTTATCCTTATATTTATGAGATGATTATTGTGTTATGTTGACATACATTTCTTGATGTTCCACTGATGATGAAAAGTCTAAGGGAAATAGTTCTAGCTAAAGTTGTACTGATATTGAGATTGTGATAATTTAAGACTTGTATTGATATTGAGGTTGCACCGAGATTGACATTGTTATGATATTGACATTGCATATATTGTACTCACTTGTTACTTGTGCATTAATACTTGTGATGGCTATGGTCGAGAGATGAGTAAGGTAACACATGGATTGGTGGTCGAGATCTCTATTGGTCGATGATTAGTTAAGGTTTTTGTCAGCGTGATATGGACAAGGGTTTTGTCAGTCGGGTGATCATTGGTCGAAGTCTTTGCTGGCAATGTTCATGGATGATTAGCCAAAGTTTCTATCGGCGTACTGAGCTAATATTCCAGCAGATGATATGGTCGAGGTTTTTGTCGATTGGGTGAGCATTGGCCAAGGTCATTGCTGCTAATACTGTTCACAGATACATAGTCCACATGGGTTTTGATCGAAGGTTATCAGCGGATGTGTATCGTAGGACAGATATGCATCATGATTACTTGACATTACATCACATTATTTATATTTTATTACATTCTCCTCATCTCATATCATTCTTTTCTTGAAGTTTTTATATGTATTACATGTAAAGTTATAAATGATTTAGAATATTGTATATTATAAAGATTGAGTATTGCAATACTATGATATATGTAGATAACTTGAACCCTGTACATTGTGAAGTCTGGACTATATGGATAATGTGTTAAGAAACTTGAACTGTTTACTTAATTGAAGGACTATTGTACCACTTGACTTTGGAAATCAGTTGAATATCTTGAGATACTACTCTATAATGTGTGTATATTTATATATTGTGTTGTGTTGGGACTTTTCTTAGTGTAGGTGTGTAGTTCGGCGGTATGTAGTTGGGTGGATATGAGTACTTGTGTTCTTCATTGCTTTAGTTTAGGTTAGTTTCTATTTTCTTAGTACCGTGTTGTTTGATGCTCACCCTATTGCTACATTCTTGTAGGTGGTGATCCCGATCCCTCTTGTTAGATTTTCCAGATACAGGATTAAACTTCAGTATCCCTTAAGAGGTAGTTGTTGGTCTCTTTCGCAGACCCTTGAGAGTTTTTTATTATGTTATGTTCTATTTGAGAACTAAACATAGAGACATGTGTTATCTTTTGAGTATTATTATTATTTAGAGGCTTGTACATGTGACACCAGTTCTGGGTTGTAGTTTTGGTTTCTCTAGGCTTATTTATTATATTAGACTGTTTAATTTTCTACTTTTGTTGTAGTTTTGGGTAGTTTATTTTTGGGATGAATCACCTTGGTGGGTTGGCGAGTGTCATCACACCTTGATTTTCGATAATGAAAATTTGGTATTAGAGCCCCAAATTTATAGGTCTCACATATGTACAAGCCCAGTCTAGTAGAGTCTTGAGGTTTAGTACGGAGACGTCTATTACTTATCCTTGAGAAGCTGCAAACACTATTAGGAAATTCCCTTTGGTTATTTCAATTCCTATCATGCATGGTTGTTGTTAGGTTTCTAAATATTGTGTAATCGTATGCTTGAGCCCATAGATGTATTTGCCTCAATAGGTAATCCTTTAGTGGTGGGTACTTGTGCTTGGATTTTTATGTGGGAATATGAGATGTCATTGTATGGTTAGGAACTTGATCTAGCTTTGAGAAAGAGGTAATGGACTTAATGAATAAGTGTGTGGTCAACTTTGGATAGTCCTATGATTCAAAGAGATTTGGGTTTTGTTGGGGTCCGATGAGGTATGTTAAATATAAGGTATCAGGAGGCGAAATGATTAGAGGAAATTATTAACACCATTTTATTTTTGTTTACCTATACAGTGTCGATGGTGGTACTTTCTTAGTCTATTAGATGTTTGGGGCGATCCATAAACGTGGCATAATGTGATTAGAGGAATGACTATGTTATCAGTGCAATAAATATATGATTATAGTTGTTAAGTTTGTCAAATGAGGGTTGCTTAGTATGGGCAGAGGATGACATTGTGTTCATTGGAATTAGAACTTCTGCTAAGTCTTCTTTTAGTGGGTATATAGCATAAATAATTATAATACGACTACTATAGAGGTATCTTTGTCTATTTGTCCAGGGTTATGGGTTGTGTTGCTTCCACTACTCATCTAATATGTGGAAGAAGGAATATTGCTTGGTGAGAGATAAAACTAATTTGATTATGTATGACAGTTATTCAATGAGACAAAAGTGTGGACTATTCGAATACAAACTTCTCGAGAGGTATGATGTATTCTAGTGGTGAATCTAGTGGGTTTGCTGATGTAGTACTGGTAATATATGAGGCTGTAGGTATTGGTCTTTGAGCATGAACACTAGTTGCTAAGGAGTTATCAGTTGTTGCACTTACTCAAGTAGCAGAGTTTGGCATTACTATCACATTTGGGGAGAACCAATTAATTGTTGCTATGGATGCTTGAGTTTGGAATTGGTTATGAGAAAATTCATAGTGGTGAATCTTTGAATGGGTATTAATATGCTTAAGTGGGGATTTTATTCTAGAGATCTATATAGTGGCTTCATTGTAAGCTAAGAGAAGTGTGTTGATATTGAGATAGCAAGCATATGGACTAATAAGGTTTCAACAAGTTCACTTGTATGAATGTAAATGAGAATGTTAGTAAGAAAGTGCATGTGATAATTGGTTGAGTCGATAAATTTGGATGGTATGATTTGGGATTGGGTTACCATATCAACTATAGGATCAGTTTTATAGCATGGCATTGCTTTGGTTACCTTGTTTGGCATATGGTAATATGGTTACACTTGTATCAATGGGGTTAAGAGACTATTGGGTAAGATATGAGAGAGAAGTCTACAAAAGTTGGCTCAAGCGTGAGAATAGGTTTCTTTATGGCTTTCGATCCAGTGACTCATACAACTTGGGTTGCTAATGACGAGGCGATAAGATCTATGAGGAAGTGATCGATGATAATTTGATACTTGTATTAATATTGAGACTGCATCGATATTGATATTGTGATGATATTGACATTGCATATATTGCATTCACTTGTTACTTATGCATTGATACTTATGATGTCTACGGTCAAGCGATGGGTAAGGTAACACATGGATTAGTTGCCAAGGTCTCTATCGATCAATGATTAGCTAAGGTTTCTTTTGGCATGATATGGCAAGGGTTTTTACTAGTCGGGTGAGCATTGGCTGAGATCTTTGTCGACAATGTTCATGGATATTAACTGAGGGTTTTGTCAGCGTGTTGAGATAATATTATGGCAGATAATATGGCCAAGGTTTCTGTCGGTCGGGTGAGCATTGGCCGAGGTCATTGCCAGTAATATTCAAAGATACATGGTCCACATGAGGCCCCATGGGTTTCGATCGAAGGTTATCAATAGATGTGTATCCTAGAAAAGACATGAATCATAATTACTTGACATCGCATTGTTTATATTTTATTGCATTCACTCTATCTCATATTATTCCTTTCTTAAAGTTGTTATATGTATTACATGTGATATTATGAATGCTTTGGAACCTTATATATTGTTAATATTAGTTATTGCCAGACTATGATATATGTTGATAACTTGAACCCTGTACATTGTGAAGTCGGGACAATGTGGATAATGTGTTAAGAAACTGAAACTATTTATGTTATTGAAGGACTATTGTTGACTTTGGAAATCAGTTGAATATCCTGAGATACTACTCTATAATGTGTGTATATTTGTATATTGTATTATGTTGGGACTTTTCTTAGTGTAGGTGTGTGCTTCAGTGGTATGTGGTTGGGTGGATAGGAGTACTTGTATTCTTTATTGCTTTACTTTAGGTTAGTTTCCATTTGTTGAGTATTGTATTATTTGGTGCTCACCCCTTGCTACATTCTTATAGGTTGTGAGCCCAGTCCCTCTTGTTAGACTTTTCAGATACGGAATCGAGCTTCTAGATCCCTTGAGAGGTATCTGCTCGTCTCTTCGGCATGCTCTCAAGGATTCTTTATTATGTTATGTTCTATTTGAGGACTAAACATGGATACTTGCATTATATTTTGAGTATTATTACTATTTAGAGGTTTATACATGTGACACTAGTTATTGGTTGTAGTTTTTGTTTCCTTAGTCTTATTTATTATGTTAGACTATTTTTATCTTCCACTTTTGTTATCGTTTTGGGTTGTTCAGTTTTGGGTTGACTTGCCTTGGTGGGTTAGGTGAGTGTCATCACACTCGAATTTCAGGTCATGACACAAAGCCATAAGTAAGCAAGCGGAATTTAAGTCTTTAAAGCAAACTAAACCTAAGAGTTTAGAATCTTCCCATTAGAGGGAATTACATCAATATATGTCCAAAACATGTCTCTGCATAACTAGATCTTGGCGGGGACTAGAACATGCCACTATCTCACCCTCAATATAGTAAAGAAAACACAATTGTATCAATATATAAAATAATGTAAGCATGAATATAAAGGTTTGTTTTTGAAGCATGGGAACTCACCAAGTCTTCAAAATGTAAAATTCAGCTCTAGCCACAATAATGAGGAGTAGCGTCATTATCCATCCCTACATGGTTAGATCATGTGGGCAAAGAGTATGTGTTAGTACATTGGAATGTACTAAGTATGTAGGCATGTAATGCATCAAATGAACATCATAATATAATAACAATATGCATAATCATATCAATAGAATAAGGCACGATAGATGATAAATGATCAATGCAACATTTAAAATCATGGATGGAGGCATTATAAAACATTTCATATCTTAGCATACATACATATATGGAAATAGGATCATAACTGAAAATAAGACCATGCAGTTATTACATGGAATTCTGATGTTGCCTCCACACCAGAAAAGGAGAAGCATACTTTCCAAGGTAGACTATACCTCAGATTGTGGGTTTTACCCCACCTCGGTGAGTGTCATAACATAATGCTATATGCGGATCCACTAGCTAAGACATATAGGCATATAATCCTACAATGGCACATAGTTATGAGACAAGATGATATATATAAGGACCCTTAGGGATAGTCCCCCTCACTCAAACCTCATTCAGTTTTAGATCTGTCACAACCCAAAAATGGGTGTGATGGCACTTGCCTAACCTACCAATACAAGTAAGCCTAAAACTACTCATTTTAATACATAAAACCAAAAGTGGAGAAATAAAGTGTAAAAGATAGGACAAGCACTAGATAATCAAGTCTACAACCATGCCATGATTGGTGTCACATGTACAAGCCTCTAGTATAGAATATAGTAGAAAAGAAATACAAGTTTGAGTCTCAGTCCTCAAATAGAATAAAAGATATGTTGAGAAGACTTCGAGAGTCTTCCAAAATAGACAAAGTTGCTACCTCTCGAATGTCCAGAAGCTTGGTCTGTCAAGAAGGAAGATAACTCAAGTAAAATTGGGCTCACAACCTACACAGGAGTGTAAAATCAAAGGTGAGTACCAAGCAACAGGCATTCAGTAAGAAGATATAAATACAAATAAGGAATACTAAAAAAAATACTCCTTCCTCACCAACCACATACTGTCGAACTACACAGCTGCACTCAGAAAAGTCCAGCACAACAATAACATTATATGTATACACAGGCTACAAAATAATTATTCTCAATAGTTACCACAAGATATGGATCAGATATATAATAAGGTCTCAATATACATCTCGATTATACAACAGATACTTCAAGATAGTTTCGGATACTCAACAAATACAGTCTAGGCATAATCATCTCATGATCCAATCTCAATAACTGAATCAAGTCACAATCGCAAGGTAGAATGATATGAAATGCATTAATACAATGTCAAGTAATCATGATACATGCATATCCTACGATACATATCTATTGATATCATCTGTTTGGAACCTAAACATATATGTTCATGTATCTACCCCCAGAGCATGAGGCCCGTCCCCTATATAATAAGTGTCACACGCCATGGAGCGTCTGACCCATCCCCATAATAAATCAGTATCACATGCCAGGAGTGTGTGACCCATCCCCATAATAAATTAGTGTCACTTTCCACGGAGCATGTGGCCCGTCCCCATAATGAATCAATGGAATTCAACAAGCATGCATATCAAGAACATGTTCATAAGACACAATAATGAGAAGTGCATGCAAGAGCCCACATTACAACATATACAACAACTCAAGTCAAATATCACAATATACCATGCATGATGATGGATCTTTTCCAAGATTATAGTCAATTCTCTAACCCACAAGTGAAACTCAATAATAATATCTCCAATATTTTCATAAATAAGCACAACATGATCCAGAACTTTGGATTCGTATATCAGAATGGAGTCTCAATATCAAATTAGAAGTCAATACATATCAATCCCTACCATTCACTTTCTCATCATAAGGGAAACTCGCAATTAAACAAACTTCTCACAATTAACAAGTTCAACTTAGCCAACAACAATTACCAAATCATTTTAAATCATAAGTAAGGAACATATAATGTTCAAGTAAGCTTAATAAGGTTTAGAAAATCACTTGCCTCAATAAATAGCCAAATCAATCAAATATCGGAGTTTTCCCTCTCAAATTTACACCCAAAGCATCAAAATCTAGTCAAATACGAATTCACAATATCAATACGAAGCCAATGACACTAAAATCAAGCAATTCAGGTGAAAAGGATAAAATGGTCCAAATATCTCATACCGAAACAGGTTCTTAAAATCTAAAAATTATTACATAAAAATATTCCCCCAATTAATAAGGATTCTAATGGTGAAAAGTAATTTAAAAAATGAGTTAAAATGAACTAATAATCACCACTTTTCAATCAAAAATCAATATCCAGGAAAACCCCAATTACTCCAATTAAAATCCCCAGTTTCATGTTAAATTCACAAATTAATCAAAGAGAATTGCTTAGCATGTCTGGAAGCACAGGAGAACGTTCGTTTGCTGTTGAGGAAATGGATTAGAAACACATTACCTAATAGTTTCCACATGAAAAATCACTTCAAAATCATTCATCCCGAGCTCAAAAATGTTAACAATGGTGGAAAAGGAATGAAACTCGACTTTTAAAAATTAAAAATTGTTTCAAGTAATAAATACTCTGCAACTGCAGAGAGAAGTCCGTGAACGCTGAGGGTAATCCAATCAAACCTTCGTGCAAACGGATGAGTATACACAAATGTGATGTGTACAATATTTTGGCCTCCGCAAATATGGAGGTCACTAAGTCTAGGCCTTCGCGAATGCGAGCCCCAATCCCACGAATGCAAAGTACAAATTAGGTTGCACTACATTTCAAAAAATCAGTTATATTGAAAACTCAGAATGGACCCTCGGGGTTCATTCGGTATCTAACACATACAAATCAGACATGTAACTCTACCAAAAGCAATGTTCTGGACTCAATGGCATCATCAAAATTTAATTTTGAGGTCTCCTCGATTCGGATCCTGATAAAGATCAATAAAATTAGTTAAAAACTCAAATACCCCAAAATAACCTCGAAAACTCTAAAAATTATAACGAGACCATTTCTAGCATTAGTTTTACCATTTAGAACCACTGGAATTGTCAGAATTTCGATTCAAGCTTTCAAACTTTGGGTGTTGACTAAAGTCAAATTATAATCCAATTTCAACTCAAAATACAACTTTGGGTCCAAAATCTTCATTTTAACTCCAAATTTAGTTCTGTCAGTTCTCCTAGACCAGCTTTCGATTTGCGGAGTTAATAGAATCGACAAAATCACATTTCGACAACTGAAACTCAAGATGATCTCAAAACACAAAATTCCAAAGTTTAAACCTTTAAAAACTCTTTCTTTAGGAAAAAACTAACTTTTCACAAGGTTTTCAAAATTCGACTTTTCAACTCATCCAAAAATTACTCAAAATAACTTTTAGGAAGAAAAATTGTAATTTAACTAAAAATATCAAAAATAATATTTAGGATCATTACAAAGTCAAATCCCAAAGAATACATTACATGTAATATATACATATACTCAACATCATAATTCATAATTCAGAAAAATCATGCTTTCATAGCTTGTTAGATAGGTATAATAGCTAAGTACATTCCTCCACACATAAGAATAGCCCGTCTACTTAACTTTCATGAAGTGTGGGTATACTCCCCATCTTATCATCTTGCATAAACTAGGGTCCTAACTCACCCTTTTATTGTCATGGTCATAAGCATACTTTCATACTTGGAATCTTATTCATGAATAATAGTTTAACATAGAAACTAGCGCAACATATTGGTTCGTATACAATTGAGTCAAAAATCATGGAATTGAATGAAATTAATGTAAGATTAATGTAATTCAAATCTAATTGAATCTTAAGTAAGAGAACTTATATCAATTTCATAAGCCCTAATTAACATGTAATTGAGATCTATTGAAAATCATGTAATTCATATAAATCATCATAATTCATATATATTTAAGTAAATTAATCAAGTAATAATATGAAAACTCATAAAAATACATGCTTAATACTTGAGAAAAAGTTGAGTTTGGACTGGACTCCATGGATGATATCCTACATACGTTGAAGAAGAAACCCTAGAGATTGGGAAAATGTGACCTTGATCTACCTTGGAAAGCATGAAACCTTATGCTTCAATGGTAGATCCCCTTGAGAGAAAAGTCTCAAAATTTTGAGAAGGATTTGGGAGAGAATGAGTTTGAATGAGAATCAGGGTAGTTTTATTAGAGTTGAGGCAGTTAAGGAAGTTATTGGAGCCAAAACGACATAGTTTAAGGATCAAACGGGTAAGAAATGATCAAAAAGTCCATTAAAGTTTTGCTAGAAACAATCCATGGACCCAAGCTATGGGTCGTAGGTTGGAGTACGACTCATAAACCAGGGGTTATGTTCTCGTTACATTTTTTGCCTCTGAAGATGTCTCTAAACCCCCTTCTATGAAACCGCTTTATGGTCCATCATTTATTTACGAGTCGTAAAGATCACTCCTGATTCCATCCATACTTAGTCAAATTTTTAAATTTTTAGACCCCTTTCATGATCTATACTTACGAGTATTTTTTTAAAGCATGACTCATAAAATCCCCTCGTAGTCTTGATTTTCAGTTTTCCAAAAGTTTTGCCAAGTCACACCTCAACCACATGGCCTTTCTACAATCTGTGGTTCAAACCATGAGCCATAGATGATGTAACACCTTAAATAATTCTAGTCTAAGATTTAAACTTTTCTCTTATGCGTATGAGATCATGTCGAGTGATTTTAACCTTTTATATAGGTATTAAAATCCATTCTTTAAGGGTATGATAGATTTGATATGAAGAATGGTCACAAGAATCCCTAAACACAATGTTGAGATGAAACCTTCCTTACCGATTGAGTTTCGATATAAAATTCTATGAATCAGGTGATCCAATAACTTCAAAGTTGTGAATGTATTTCAAGATATTTTTCCAAGTATTTGAAATGTGTTGGATGTGGTTTAAGGTCATAAGGGACACCCAAGGTCAAGAAAAATTCAAAACATTTCCATCATCTAAGTTCGATATGAGTTCATAAAAGGTTAAACTTCAAATGGTCATATCTCTCAGCATATAATGAGTTAGGTGATCCATAATATATCAAATTAAATATCTTTCAATTATATTTTTAATGCATCTAATTTTTCCTTAATCAAAGTTCAGAGTAAAAGGTTATGACCATTTTACTAAAGCCTACCAAATCTATAAAATTTGGCAATGCGCTAATTTAGGTCGTCAAAATGCTCTAAAAATCTTCGAAACTGTCAAAACGGGCAACCCAAGGTCCCTATTCTGTGTACCGCTGAATGGTTTGGCGAAGGGACCCTAAAACCGCTAATTTGATCACCCAAACTCATCAAAAGATCATTTTTTCAATTTTGATGATTGTTTGATTTTTCCAAACAGATATTTTTGACCTTTTATCCTTAAATAACTTCCCAAATCCTATCTTATAACATAATAACATCATTATACATATTGTGACTCCCAAGATCCCTAATATTTCTTATTCCAAAGATCAAGAACTTCAAAAAATAATTTTTTTCAAATTCATAATATCTAAATTCTCCAAGTTCAAGATTCTCTTCAAGAACTTAAGGTTTTGAATCAAGATTCTTATTCAAACGTCATAAATAAGAACTTCATAGATGGGTTTCTCAATCTCAAGCTATAAGGTTTCAAGCCAAGGATTCTTCAAGAACTTATGTTGTTCCAGGTATGTAAAGCTATCTAAGACATGGAAAGAGTTCTTTCATGTGCTTCATAATCTAGAATAATTGAATTGTGAAGATTTAGCCTCCATGAATGTTTTCTTGAGATTTTTCCTAAAATCCTAGAATATTCTCACACGCTATTATATAACTAATAGTTCTCCTGAGTTAACTTCTTGAATACATGGATTGCACTAATTATCAGATAAACCTCGGTTATATTGTCTCTTAAACTCAAATTTCTAGATGTATTTATTGGTAATGAAAAAATTGTGAAAGTATTGAGTCTCCATGTATATTTCTTTAATGATTTTCTTGAAAACTATATATTCTATGTATTTTTATATGCTTGATGATCATCATGAACTTAATTTACTGAACAAATATTTTTACATAAATTATTTTATAAATCCTAGATTCTATTTGATCAAATTGCATGAATGAATCTAGGGATTGAGTCTAGAACCTTGACAGTATGATGGTGATTGTGATTGTGATTATGAAAGTGATATGAGTATGATGATAATGTTGATAGAACTGAATGATCCTATGAGTCTTCATAACTTGAACTCAAATAATTTGTTTAAATTGATAGTCCTCTTAACGATTATCTAAACCCCTCTTGAAAGATGCGATTGAAAATTTTGATTAGATGATTGATAGGTTGAATGTCTTGATTATGACAGATTTAGTGAATTGATAAGAGTCCCAATGAGACTCATTGATTGGATTTATTGTTTATGAGAATTGAGTCTTGGGAAGAGTATCGAGCATCGAATTGAATGAGAGTAAGTCTGACTCAACTCAATAATTATGTCGTCAAATGTAGGTGAAGATTGAAACTGTTAAGTCAGATGTTTCCTCTTGATAGGCCTCTGAAATAATAAAGACTTGATTTGATTGATGGATCCATAATTGAAAGAGTTGTTCTTTACCCTGGCAAGATATTGAACGGATTGGCAATACTCCGTCTATTGCACGATCACTGGTTCATAAGTAGTCGTTGATGGACTGGAGAAACTTCTAATAGGACATGATAGTACTCTGATTGGGTTGGATGCAATTGGTCTCCATCTAAACCGTACTTTTACTTGGCTTATAACATTCTGATTGTGTTCTTCATCTTTCTAAGTTGATCCCCTTGAGTTGAGTATCTATGATTGTGTTCTTTCATTCCTAGCTATTTTACATACTTGTACATTCCATATACTAACGTGCATTTAGATCTGCATCATTTTATGATGTAGAGATAGATATCAGGGATTATTAACAGGCGCATCATTGAGGATTTATTCACATTTAGCTGATTGGTGAGACCTCCTTACTTTCAGAGGATTTTCATATTACTATCATCTAGCTATTAGAGTTTAAATTTGTTTTTATTTGACTTGAGATATCCATAAACCTGTCATTGGCACCATCTAGATAGTAGTGGTAGAGGATGCATAGACTAGATTGTTGAAATATTGATTTGATAGAGTTTTGGCTAGGTTCTTTCTTACTAGTCTTGTGATTGGATTGGTTGGCCTATGATGTTTATCTATAATGATTTGATTGTCATATTCCTATTGAGCTATTCTTTGATTGTCATATTCTGTTATTAGATTGTAATTGAATAAATGTAATGAGGCCAAGTGATTCTCTTGGGAGCTAGTAATAATTTCTGAGTGTCGGTCACGCCAAGGGTACCCTCCTGGGACATGATAGATGGAATCGTAAAAACTTTTCCAAACCTATTTTCTGTACTTTTTTCAATTTTTAACTTTTCAACGTACGAGGTGTTAATTTTAGAGTATGACTCTATCGCACGATTGGATCACAAAAGAAGTGAAGTTTCCTAAAATGCCTCATAGTCGCCTATTCATATATATTTGATGCACTTCACACCCATGAATAGTACTCTACTCGATGAGATATGTTAGACATCTTAGGATAACTTAGACCTTAAGCTTTGATGTCAACTTTGTCATGATCCAAGCTTGCTTCTAGATGTGACATAGATTATGATCTCAATGAACTAAGAACAAGCCTCTTAGAATTCATTGTGTACATAAGGTAAATAAAAACATTAAGAAAATCATGAAGAGGAAGATAATCTCAAAATAGCATCGTGAAATAAAAAAACTCAAAATAACATGTTTGACTAAAGAAAATACATCACATCGCCTAACATGGATCTGGTACTATGGACGGAGGTGTAATACAAGTCCTACCTCACCCAAATTATAAGAAAGTAAAAAAAATATGAAGGCAACTGTATAACGAGTTTACCCTCAAATCATGAGTACTCATCCAAATATCAACTTTTATGGGATCAAAACTAGCCACGAAAGGGATGAGAATCATCGGATCCTATATTTTAATACAATATAGGCAAAAAGTATATGTTTTACTACATGAAAGGTACTAAGTATGTGAGCATGCAATAAGTAATATACCATGATGTGCAATTGACCAAGTTGAAAGACATGATATGAAATACATTTATAACATAAAAGTAGAGTATAAATAAGGTCAATGCAATTTAATAATTATGATGAAAACTCTAAAAAGGTATAAGAAAATAAATCACATACACATGTATGGGGTATGAATTGTAACCAACATAAGACCATGTAAGCTATAACATGAAATTTTGATGTTAATTGCACACTGAAGAAAGGAAGACTACTTGCCAAGGCAAACTCCTTGAGAATATCACAATCATCATAAGCTATATGTGGATCTACTAGCTACACCTAAACAGACAACCTGTGGGGGTACGTAGTTTGGGGCTAGAGGTTACTACTAGAACTCCCTTGGATCACTTTTTTGAGCTTTTAGACCAATATCTATTTCAAATCTCTCTTGGTGCTAAGTCAACCAATTAAAATAAAAATCATAAACCATCAAGTCAATTATGAGAAAAGATAAAGTCTAATTATCAATTCAAATGCATCAAATCGTCATCATAAAGTGGCTCATTAAATCTTTTATTCAATCATTGTGAGAATTTTTTCTACATATCGAATCCGTCAGAAGGTGAGAAAATATTTAAAGCACTGATTCAATCAATGTGAGAATTATACTTATTACAACTTGAATTTTTGAATAAACTCTTTACCATCATTTAATCTTTTAAGAGTGACTTCATTAATCATAATTCATCATTTTCATAAAACCTACATGAAGTCCTTGTTAATTCATGATCATACTTCATAGATAAAACTAGGATAATTTGCATGGGTTCATAGGTAATCAACTTTAAATCATGTAATTTTGATGAAATATGCATAATCATGTAGAACAATATCAATTGAATCATAATTTAAAAAATCCATAAAGAATCTAATGGACCCTAGATGACATTGAGAAGGACTTGAATGAAAATCTTAAAAATCATATAAATAATATCAATTCATACATAATTCAATCAATAATCATGAGTAAGTATAATTTATGAAATCCAATGTTAGATCATCAAAGCCCCTTACTTATTACATTGAAAATGTCATGTAAAAATAGAAACGTATTTTGGTTTCGTGGATGAAAGGAGTTCATGAATGGCTACCTACATACCTGAAGAGGAATCCTTGATTAGAATTTGAGATTATGAGCTTGAATTGAAGAATCCTAGAGCTTGACCTTGATCTTGCCTTGGGAGAAGTTTTTCGGAGAGAGATGTTTTTTTAATTAGGATAGGATTTGAGTCAATGAGAGATCAGACTAATAAAAATCCCTAAATCCCACTTAAAATAACCCAAAATGACATAGTATAGGAGTTTAAAGGATGGGCAAAAACTAAAATACCCATGAGAAATAATTGTTGGACAGGAACCACGAGGGCCACCTACGATCTGTAGTCCCATTTACAAAATCTAGATGTTTGTCCATAGAAACCTATTAAATTTTTCTATCTCAAGATCTCAAATCACGAATAGTTCCACCGAGGCATATTGTCTTTTACTACTCGTACGTACCCCTCATAATAAAAATATTGTTAGTTGAATTTCTGAACCCAAAATCATTTTTCATAGTCTAATTCACGACCTATAGATCTCTGTCATAGAATTGACCTTGAATCCAAAAATATTCTAGGTATTAGTGGTATTCTACGAACTTCATCTATGATTTGTATAACCAACTACGATCTCCATTTTGTTGAACCTCAAAAATCAAATCTCTCAATCTCAATCCATGAGAGTCAATTATGATATGTAAAAATATTTATGGACCATGAAAGCCCTTCGTAGAACCTAACATTTTCTCAATATTTTTTTAAAATTTTTAGGTCTCATCTACGAATCGCAAAAGAATCTATAATCTATAAATTGGTCTGGTAGATCCTACATCAGTACTATTTTCTATATTTTTCCTCTTTATTCTCACCTTTCAACTTTTGGGATGTTACAAGCACAAAACAACATTTATAAATATTGACAACTTAATATGATGTCAATTTGAAATTTAGCCATTTAGTACCTTAAAGCTTGTTTTAACATATGATTTACTATAGAATCGGTTCTAAATTAAGTTGAAAAGGTCAACTTCAGAACTTAAAACTTACAAACTCAAAATAATTCAAACACCAAAGATGATGTGAAATTATTTAAATTAGTGGTTTGTTTCGAAAAATAATAAAAAGTTGGATTAATCATTTTTAATAACTGTGAATTTGCACTCTTATTTTGAGGATCCATCTAAATTTAAGAGATAAAATAAAAATAGAATATTACTATCATAAAATTTATTATTAATGACTCTTTTTGTTTCTTTTTTTTCTGTTCGCCCTAAACAGGGATTGGGCTAAGGCTGCTTCTCATACTCGGGCTTGGGTCTAAGATTTATATATTGAAAATTAAAGAGGATAGTTGACTCAAGATTTATATGTACTTATTGAGTCATATTGTTGTAATTCAAGAATTGAATAAGATAAATAGAGAGAGAAGGAAGAAAACTAAGAAGAAAATCAAAAAGAAAAATCAGAAGTTTTAATCAATATTTCTTTTGTATTGGATATACAATGATCAATCTTTTATATAGATATTACCTATATTATCAACAAACTAACTTCTTGATCATTAATACTAGCTTAATAAATTTTCATCAGATTAAATAGTGGAATAACTAAATTATCCTTGCTTTTTTCTTTGATCCCTTCAACATTCTAACCCAAGTTAGGTGTAATGAAGGTGCTTATTTCTAGATCCCTTCAATATTCTCCCTCAAATTAGGCGTAATGAAGATAGTGATACAGTACTTTAATTATTTTTTTAGTTAACAAGTCAGTAGGTTGATTCCTAGTTGAAATATATTTGATTGTCATCAATATTTGACTAATCGTTTTATCAAATGAATGATAATCAATTTTAATATGCTTGATTTTCTTCATGTTATACTGAATTGACTGTAATTTGCATTGCAAATTTGCTATTTGTAAAAATTTAAACATGTTGTTTGATCTCCATTCTAAGTTTCTTCAATCCCAATGACTAAACTATTTTGGTAATAGTTGAATCCATCCTTCTGTATTCAGACTTGGTAAAGCTTCTAGATAATAATGAGTATGGCTACAAATATTGCTAACTTAGTTGTTAATAGTTGTAGACATGCTTTTGATTGTCTTAAACATAATGATCCCAAAATTATAGAAGAATATAAGCTTGAATCTAATTGTTCTTGTTATTTTTAGAATATGTCTATGCTTTATTTCAGCAACATCATTTTGCTAAAGAGTATAAAATAATTCCTTTGGTATATAATTTTTAGGGATGTGAACAAATTAATACTGTAACGATCCAAAAAATTTCGAACTTCATAATGGTTAGTCAAGGTTAGTGTTAAACTGGTCGTTATTGAATTTTGGTAGCCATGGGTTGTATTTAAGTGGTCGAATTCAAAACAGATCGTTTGGTGAGGTTGTGAGGTTGGTTGGGCAGTGAACTTTGAAAGATCATAACTTTTGGTACGGGTTGAAATGTGTGGCTGATATATATCAAATTGAATCTTTTTGAGTTATCTTCGCAAAGCAACTAGTTTCACTCAATTCGGAGTTCTTATGTGAAAGTTATGGCCAAAGCAGTGAGACTGCCCGTAATTGGAAGGACGCTGGAAGCAGGGATCTAGAAATAAGCTAAGGGTTGGATCACGGACCGTTTGGTGGTCCACAGTCCGTGTGGGTCTCGTGGGATGGTTCAGTAGGCTCCTGGTGGCTAGGGTCCAAGCCATGGATCAAGTGTGGTCTCATGTACCACCTCACAGTCCGTATGACCCTTCACGACCCGTGAAGGATCCCGTGAAGTGGGGCAGAACATTGGCCAAGGTTCGGGGATGGACTCCAAACCAAGTGATACTTCACGGACCAGTACACGGACTATGTGCAGCTACACGGTCCGTGAGACCCCCCGTGAAGTGATCCGGAAAGTCCCCCGAGAGTTCAAGTCGAAGTCAAGGCCAAGTGTTGCCTCACGGGCAGGTACACGGCTCGTGGGCATGTTGACGGGGCACTGTAGCCTTCCGTGAAGCACTATTTTAGTGAATTAGTCTATTTCATTAATAGTTAATTCGTAATTTAATTAGATCCTATGCCCCTTTTAGACTCTCTAAGGTCTCCTAAACTCCCTAAATCAAACCCTAATCCTCTTTCAACCATTCTAACACTCTTCAATTCATTTCAAAATTCTCTTAACTCTCTTGACCTCCATTGATGAAATCTTGAAGAAATTAGGGAAGATCATCCTTGTTGTGAAATCCTTCAATTCTCTTGACTAATTTCAAGGTATGTGGGTTTGATTCATGGATTCCCTTTCATCTATGAAGACCCAAGAACCCTC
>JBCEWC010009260.1:0-18953 GCA_038996855.1 Solanum aculeatissimum
GACCTAAATGGTTCAGTCTCAGTTTTTCAGACGTTATGCTGCCCGATCTTTTGGTCCCTAGTCTAAGTAACTAGTATTTTCAGTGGCTTACTCGACCAATGGTGGTATCGAGTGCCAGTCATGCCTCCACATCTTTTGGGGCGTGACACGTGTGAAGGGTCACGGACCTTCCAGTGGTCCTTGTGGTTTGACTTGATCATGAAGTAGGAAAGGCTTGCACGAGCAACAACCACACGAGCCGTCCAAGGCTCCATGGGCCATTTGGCCTTTCGTCAACATGACACAAATTTCCGAAGTGGTAATTTCATACTTAGAATCAATCCTTTATGCCTCGTATTAAGAACCACGAGACACCTACATGAGCCATTTGATGGCTTACAACCCGTATGGGGTCTCGTAGTGCCATGCCTTAGTCAACCTTTCTAGAAAAGTCCCTACACAGACAGTCTTACTAAAAAGATCATAACGTCTTCATCTGAACTCCAAATCAAGTGGAACTAAGTTCATTGGAAATCTAAATCAAAGAGCTTCTATTTTATAGGTCATGTCCCACACTTTTCATCTTGTGCTAATAGATATTTCCATTTATAGTCAGTGCTTCCACAAATCTTCATGCAAAACTTATCCAAATAAGTTCCTTTGATCAAGACTTGACAAGTGAGGCCCAAACATTCATAAATAACTTAAGAATGGCTGGAAACTAATGAGTTAAGCATATATAAGTTTCTCAAAAGTCTAGGTCATTACATTATGTCGGTTAAGGTCCCATCCTCGCTATGTTATGTATTATGGCATTCATGCATCATGGATTTCATGGCATATTGATATTGTATTCTTCCTATACACTTCTTTCTATATATATGTGCCCTTGACATGTAATATTAACTTGTAAGATTACAAGTTCAGTATCATTTGCATGCCTGTACTAATGTACTAACACATACTCTTTTTCCTATATGATCTAACTAACGCATACTCTTTTTCCTATATGATCTAACCATGTATGGACCAGAGACTATCATCTTCCACCTCTTGATGGCTAGATTGATTGTCTAAGAGTTACTTGTGGTGAGTCCTATCATCCAAGGATAAGCCACCTTCTATCCTCCTATTAGGATCATGATATTTATGTCTTTACTTTGAAGGTGAGTGGGACATGTCTTTGCCCCCAACCTATTCTAGACTAGAGGCATTGTTGGACATCTTGTTGTATTTCGTATGATTATGCTATGTGTAGTTTGAGATGCTATTATTATGTACAATTTATGGATGATATGGCTATGTGATATGAGGTGATATAGAAAGTCCTATGTCCTATGATATCCCCATAGCTTGTGTCCTCCTTATCAATCCCTTAGTTTTATATGTTATGTAAATCCATGCTAATCCCTATCCCTATGATATCCCCATAGCGTAGTCATACCTACCCGTTCCATAGAAGTATGTGTTTAATATATATCTATGCACTTTCAAATGGATGATGTGCAAATGAATGCTATGAGGCTTGTTTGGTGAGTCTCAGGTTATCATTTACCTTGTCACTCCTAGGTCATAGTCTCAGGTTGTGACAAATATGGTATCAGAGCACGAGGTTTATAAATGATCATCGGAGTCCAACATGCCATGTGGAGTAGAGTCTTATTCATGGGTGTGAAGTGCACCATACCTATGACTGAGAGGTTATGGTGACGTTTTAGGAATCTTCTCACTTCTTCATTTCATATGTCATGCTATGGACCGTGTTTTAAGACTTCTTGACATAGATAATGTCCTTGGTACTATTTTAGAAGATAACTCCATGAAGAGATTTCTTACCCAGGCAAGCCCCGGTTAATGAGGACCTAATTCCTCAAGGTCTTATGATGGATCCAGTTACCCCTAATGAGCTTCGTGCTACCCTTTCTATGCTAGCTCAAGTCATGGAAAATCAGGTGAGGCAGGCCAACCCTCCTCCTTAAGTCCAGACTCCAGGTGCTAGAGTGAGAGACTTTATCTAGATGAATCCTCTAGAGTTCTATGGTTCGAAAGCTGATGAGGATGCACAGGTATTTGTTGATGAGCTCTATAATGTGTTGATTATTATGGGGGTGACTTCTGAAGAGAAAACTGAACTAGCTACTTATTAGTTGAAGGAACTGGCTCAGGTGTGGTACTTAGTGGTTGATTGAAAGAGTTGTTGATGGCCGGATTTGTTGGGAAAAGTTCAAGTTTGTATTTTTGAACTGGTTCTTTCCTCTTGAACTTAGGGAGGCCAAGATGAAAAATTTTATCAATCTAAGGCAAGGTGGAAAGACTATGAGGGATTACTTCCGCAAGTTCACAAAGCTCTCAAAGTATGCTCCTATGCTAGTGGTTGACCCCCTACAAGAATGCATAAGTTTATTTCTGGGATCTTTGATTTGGTTGTGAAAGAGTGTCGTACAACTATGCTTATTTGGGATATAGACATCTCCAGGCTGACTTATGTTGAACAAATTGAAGGGGAGAAACTCAAAGAGAAAATGGTGAATGATGTTAAGAGGGCATGTTATGATGGTGAATTCTCCAACTCTAAGGGTGGTGGTTTTCGTCGCTTCCATCAAGTCAAAGGTTCTAACACAAAGGTTTCTAATCTGAGAGTGCCTCCTCTTAAAGTAAAGGCACAGGTTAGAGTTGGACCATTGCCTCCTCAATGGGACAAATATGGAAAAAATCACTCCGGGAGATACTTGTGGGGTTCGGGTGCTTGATTTAGATGTGGTGAGATGGGCCATAAACTTGCATATTGCCCAAAGGCACCTAAGAAATGTGTAAAAACTTAGGGTAGTCAGGTTCAACCAAGGATTCCTCCAGGAGATGCTCCCAGGAACAACAAGTTCTATGCCTTCCATGCTCATCAGGAAGTAGAGGAGACTCCAGATATGGTGACTAGTATATTAAAAGTCTTTGGTTTTGATGCTTATCTTTGCTTGATCTAGGTGCAAATTAATATTTTTTGA
The DNA here is from genome assembly GCA_038996855.1 of Solanum aculeatissimum. NCBI lineage: Eukaryota > Viridiplantae > Streptophyta > Magnoliopsida > Solanales > Solanaceae > Solanum > Solanum aculeatissimum. Next base: position 2,979 of record JBCEWC010009260.1, read on the forward strand.
CTCTTCTATTGGCTGTTAAGTTTGGTTTGAGTCCTGAAATTTTGAGGGAGCCCTACTCAGTTTATACTCCTGTGGGTGAATCTGTTATTGCAAGAAAGGTCTATCGGGGTTGTCCTATTTTAGTCTTGCACAAAGTTCTTCCTTGTCCTGCTTGATATGCCTCTATTTATTGTATAACTTGGAAGGCTAAGTTTCAATTTTCTAATAAGCTTGTTTTGGAATGGGAGAGTAGTGACTTTATTGTTAAAGGTCAATTTATTTCCTATCTCAAAGCCTGAAGAATGATTTCCAAGGTGTGTATTTATCATATTGTAAGGGTTAGAGATGTGGAGACTGAGTCCCCTACTCTTGAGTCAATTTCGGTGGTTAATGAGTTACCAGATATATTTTCCAAAGGTTTGCCTAACATTCCTCCAAAAAGGAAGTGGATTTTGGCATAGATCTCCTTTCAGATACTCAACCTATTTTCATTCCTCCTTGTTGTATGGCCCCGACTGAATTGAAAGAGTTGAAGAATCTTTTGGAGAAAGGTTTCATTAGTCTAAGTATATCGCCTTGGGGTGCTCTTGTGTTATTGGAAGAAGGATGGATCACTTCGGATGTGTATCGACTGACTATCAACAATTAAATAATATGACTATCAAGAATAAATATTTGTTGCCAAAAATTGATGACTTGTTTGACCAATTGTAAGGAGCTACTCACTTCTCAAAGTTTGATCTCTACTCCAATTACGATCAGTTAAAAGTTTGGGAGTGCGATATTCCCAAAATTGCTTTCCGTACCAGATATAGGCACTTTGAATTCATACTGATGTCATTTGGTTTGACTAATGCTCCAGCTGTGTTTATGGACCTTATGAATTGGGTGTTCAAGCCTTATGTTGATAGCTTTATGGTTGTCTTCATTGAGGATATTCTGATTTATACCCAAAGTGAGCTGGAACATATGGATCATTTGAGGTTAGTTCTTTAGACATTGAGAGAGAAACAATTGTTTGCCAAGTTCAGTAAATGTGAGTTCTGGTTGGGTAAAGTATCTTTCTTTGGTCATGTGGTATCCGATGATGGTATTGAAGTTGACCTAAAGAAGACCGAGGTCATGAAGAATTATCCTAGACCGTTGAATCCTTCTGATATTTAAAGTTTTCTTAGGTTGGCAGGTTATTATCGAATGTTTGTTCAGGTATTTTCATCCATTGTATCTCCATTGACTAAGTTGACTCAAAAAAAGGTCATATTTGTGTGATTGGATGAGCGTGAGAAGCGTTTTCAGTGGCCTAGATAGGTTTATGGTGTATTGTGATGCTTCTAAGATCAAGTTAGGTTATGTGATCATGCAACATGGTAAAGTGATCATTTATTCATCAAGGTAATTGAAAGTGCATGAATGAAATTACTTCACCCATGATCTTGAGTTAGCGGCTGCGATGTTTGCTTTAAAAATTTGGAGACATTATTTATATAGGATTCATGTTGATGTTTTCACCGATCACAAAAGTTTACAATATGTGTTCACCTAAAGAGATCTTAACTTGAGGCAAAGAAGGTGGTTGGAGCTACTTAAGGACTACGACATAAGTATTTTATATCATCCCGGCAATGTGAATATTATAGTCGATGCTCTCAGTAGGCTATCTATGGGAAGTGTGGCCCATTTTGATGAAGGGAAGAAAGAGTTAGTCAAATATGTTCATTGTTTGGCTAGATTGGGTGTTAGATTGACTGACTCTGATGATGGTAGCATTCATGTTCTGGGGCTGAGTCTTCTGTAATTGTTGATGTCAAGGCAAAACAATATTTAGATCCCTCTTTGGTTGAGTTGAAGAAGTTGGTTGCCAAAAAGGAGATAGAGGTTTTCTCCCAAAGGGGAGATTGTGTTCTTCGGTATCAAAACCGGATATGTTCTGGATATTGATGGTCTTAAAGGGGTGATTATGAGTGAAGCTTATAATTTTTATTATTGTATACATCCGGGATCCACCAAAATGTATCAGAATTTGAGGGAAGTATATTGGTGGCATGGTATGAAGAAAGACATAGCCAAGTTTGTGTCTGAATGCCCTAATTGTCAACAAGTGAAAGTGGAACATCAAAGGCCCGATGGTTTGGCTCAAGATATTGAGATTCTTACTTGGAAGTGGGAAGGTATGAATATGAATTTTATGGTTAGTTTTCCCCATACCCGAAAGCAATTTGATTCTATTTGAGTTGTTGTTGATCGGATGACGAAGTTGGCTCATTTCTTACTAGTCAAGACTGCTTTCAATGCCAGGGAGTATGCAAGGTTGTATATCTGAGTGTTGGTTAGATTGCATGGTGTGCCTATGTTTATCATATTGTATCATTGTACCCAATTTACTTCTCACTTTTGGAAATTATTTCAAAGAGGGATTGGCACTAAGGTGAAGTTGAGTTCCACTTTTCATCATCAAATTGATGGACAAGTTGAAAGGACAATTCAAACTTTAGAGGACATGTTGAGGGCTTGTGTATTAGAGTTCAAGGGAAATTAGGATCACCATGTACCACTTATCGAGTTTGCCTACAATAATAGGTTTCATACTAGCATTGGTATGACACCATTTGAATCTTTATATGGGAGAAGGTGTAGATCCCTGATGGGATGGTTTGAGTTGGGTGAGATGGCTTTGATAGGCTCAGATTTGCTGATTGAGTCTATGGAAAAAATGAAGTTGATTAGGAAAAGGTTGAAAGCAGCTAAAAGTCGCCAAAAGTCCTATTTGGATGTTAGGAAGAGAGACATTGAGTTTGGTGTTGATGATTCGGTATATGTGAAGGTGTCACCTATGAAGTGCATAATGCGTTTTGGTAAGAAAGGCAAGTTAAGTCCTCGGTATGTCGGCCCATATGAGATTGTTGAACCTATAGGTGATGTGGCTTATAGATTGGATTTAACTTTGGATATGAGTTCTATCTTCCCCTTGTTCCATATGTCTATGTTGAGAAAGTTGATTGGTGATCCTAGTTCAATTGTACCTTTGGAAGTTGTCGAGGTTTAGGAGAACTTAACTTATGAAGAGGTACCAGTTGAAATTTTTGATAGGCAATTGAAGCGACTTAGCAACAAGGATGTTGCTTCAATTAAAGTACTTTGGAGAAATCAACATATGGAGAGTGCTACATGGGAGGCAGAGTCGAACATGATGAGGTGATATTCCTATCTCTTCAAATCTACTCAAGCCTAAGGTACTAGATTCTTTCTATCCTAAGTGGTCCAAATTCTTTCACTCTTGAGTTTCATGACATGACATGCATACGTGTGCACAAAAATGATTTAAAATATGATTTGACATGCTTTTTGATGATTTTATGATTTTCAAGTAGCAAATTATGCATTATGTCTTTGTATTGAAATATTTCATGTTCAAGTCAAGCTTTTCAAGTTATCTTCTAGCCCATTTGAGGACGATGTTCTCAAGAGGGAAATGATGTAAGGACCCAAACTTTGAAAAACCATTTTGATGCGATGTACACTGATTTTAAACTCATTTTAGTTGGTTTATGACCATCATGAGTCTCCCTAATGTAGCCATGTTCATAGAGATTACATTGGTTAAGCTTTTCATAAGAACTGTTTGAAGGGTCAACTTTAACTGATCATGTATCTTAGCACAAGAAGAACTGGGTGGTCTATGACCTACCAAATTTTAAAGTTCTTTGAGTTATTTCCAACACATCCAGTTTCGCTTAATTCTGAGTTAGGATCGAGAAGTTATGCCTATTTTCATAAAGCCATCTGTGCAAGGATTGTGTTTGGAATTTTGGCTACGGTAGGGCACCAAGAGACCCCAAACGGGTAGTGTGCCTCCAAATGGTCCATGTGGGGACTCATGTGACCTCCCACGAGTTGTGGTGAGGAATTTCGTGAAGGTCTCATCCTAAGGAAATATTCTTAGTACAAGGTTATTATTTCAGAGGTTGTGACACTTAGACAGACACCCTAACGGTTATGTTCCATGAGATGGGTCATGAAGCCTTAAGTGGTGCTGACCATGTTGGATTTTTGTCCAAGGACAGTACAACGGTCCACTACACGGGTCGTGTAGCACAACACAGGTCATGTGGTGCCCCGTAAGGGTATTGGCCTAAAAGTTTTCTAAGTATGGAATCACCATCTCTGAACTTTGCCAGTGAAAATTTTTTCCGTGTGATGTCTCACAGACCATCACACGATCCATGTGACAATACACGAGCCATACGGCTCCTTGATGGGACCCTTGTAAACTTTTGAAGCTCATTTTATTAATGGTTTAATTGTAAATTTTGGTTATTTCCTAAGGTTGTTTTAGACTTTTTAAGCCCTCCTAAACATCTGAATTGACCTATACTCCTCTACTCCTATTAAATTCATTTCATACACTTCAAATATTCAAACTCTCTCTTCTAAAGGCTCCTTTCAAGTGTGGTTTGAAGATTCAACTTGGAATTCAAAGAGGTCTTCTTCTTCAATCATTTTCTTCCTAAATATTCTACTTACCTAAGGTATGTGGGATTAATTCATGGTCCTCCTTCAACCATGAAGACCTAAAAGATATTTACTACTTAATTTATGAACTTCAATCTTCCTTTGAATGTGGGTCTTTAAATCTATTAATGATTTGATTAAATTGAAGTATGGGTTGTATTTAGTTGTTGATTTTAAAGTAGATTAAACTCTAATTTGATGAATTGCATTGATATTATGAAGGTTCAACTATGCATGTCCCTTTAATCTTTCAAGCTATGCATGGGTAGTCTAAATCATGATTTAATTATGGATTTCCTTATGATTGAAGTTTGAATCTTTCGTATTATGATGTTTTAAATGTGAATCTCTATTACCCACGCTATCCTCTTATCATTCATGGCATTTGCATGCATGAACATTGATTTTATGAAGCTTATGATGTGGGATAAGAACCAATGAGGTCTATGACTATGTTTCAAGTATGGGTATGACAAGAATGAGATCACATCATGTCTATATATGTATGAGTATGATGGAGCTATTCTTAGGTATGCATGATTATGGAGTATGTTTGGCCTTTAGGCCTAAGTATGCATGAAAATGATTTGAAAGAATTATCCTCTTTTAAAAGCACGTATATGTATATGTATTCTCGTGGGATGATGACTTAGCACCGAGTGTATTGGAGGCAGGGAGGGCTATCCCAAAGGGAACTTACTCCTTTTCGATAAACTATGTGCCTAACATAGGTTCATGTATGCCCTTTTCAGGGATGATTATGTATAGATCTACGTTTGACAAGTAGATCACCTCTTTATCTGTTATGGGGTAGATGGCAAAGTTCCAAGTTATAGCTCACTTGGTCTTATATCGGTTGAGGTCCCATACCCACTATGTTATGTATATGGCATTCATGCATCATGGATTTCATGACATATTGACATTAGTTCTTCCTATATACTTCTTTCTATATATATGTGCCCTTTTCATCTAACAGTAAATTACAGGATCACAAGTGCATAAGCATTTCCATGCCCGCATACTTAGTACATTCAAACGTACTAACACATACTCTTTTGCCTACATGATCAAACCATGTAGGGACCAAATACTATCATCTTTCACCTCTTGACAACTAGCTTGATTGACTAAGAGTGTCTTGTGGTGAGTTCTATCATCCAAGGACAATCCACCTTCTATCCTCCTATTATGATCATGATGTTTATGTATTTATGTGGAGGGCGAGTTGGGGACGTGTCTAGGCCCCAGACCTATTCTAGACTAGAGGCATTGTTGGACATCGTGTAGTCTTTCATACGATTATGCTATGTGTATGTTGAGATGCTATTATTATGTACTATGTATGGATGATATGGCTATGTGATATGAGGTGATGTGGAAAGTCCTAAGTCCTATGATATTCTCATAGCTTGAGTCCTCCTTACTCATCCCTTTGTTTTATGTGTTATGTGCTATGTGAATCCATGTTAATCCCTATCCCTATGATATCCTCATAGTGTAAGTCATACATACCCGCCCCATAGAACTATGTGTTTAATGTATATCTATGTGTGTTCGAATCGATGATGTGCAAATGATTATTATGAGGCATGTTTGAGGACTCTCAGGTTTCTATTTTCTGTGTCACTCCTAGGCCCTAGTCCTGGGTCGTGATAGAGTTGGAGTTGCCTATGGAAATGAATACAGTTCATATGGTCTTCCATGTATATATGTTGAGGAACTGTCCAAGTGACCTAAGTTCTATAGTGCCTTTGGATGTTGTGGTTGTTGTGGAAGATAACTTGACCTATGACGAGGTCCCGGTGGAAATACTAGATAGGCAAGTGAAGAGGTTGAGAAACAATGATGTTGCATCCGTCAAAGTCCTTTGGAGAAATCAATGAGTCGAGAGTGCCACATGGGAAGCCGAAGCAAACATGAAGAAGTGATATCCGTACCTCTTCCACTCTATTCAAGCATAAGATAACAAATTAAATTCTATCTATGATTTAACGTCTTGAACTTCAACCCTTATATCATTCTTTTCATGCATCCATGTTCATGGTAACAAGTTTTTGTGATTTTTGGTATATCTGCTTGAAACTTTTGAGAATAATATTTAAGTGCATTGATTGCATTCATGTTGGGTTGAACGTTATCTAATCGTTCCTCTTAAATATGTTTTCTTTACATTCGGGAACAAATTTTCTCACGGGGGAGATATTGTAACATCTCTCATGTGCCTAAAAAAAGTGCTCTATAGCGTATTTCATGAATATCTCAAAATTCATGCATGATTTTGCAAATCCAACTTTGTATTCAGTTTTACGAGACAAAATTATGTAAGAAAGGGGTGGTCTTCAATTTTTAGATGACCCGTAGTAAAGGTTATTTTTTTGGGTGATTCGAGGCTTATACAGAAAAGCGTGCGACCAGTCCGCATAGCAAACTTGTCGTGCTTTAGTTAAAAAAGTTCCTTAATTTTCTGTTTTCACTTGAGGGCAATTGGGTAATAACCTAATTCCTTATAGACGGGATTATCTTATTCTTCAGCCATTTTCAAGCCCTAGAACACTCAAAACACTCTAAACAATCCTCCCAGTTCCACACAATTCCCTCATCTAAATTCAAGAATTCTCAAGGACTCTCTTTGGATTTCAAGAACTCAAGTCAAGCCCCAAGTCACCCTCAAGTTCCTTTCAAGAAAACCCAAAGTTTAAGGTATGTAGGCTTCATTCATGGGGATTCTTCCATCCATGAAGCCAATCCTTCTCTTCTTGTCAAATTTCATGATTTTAAGATTTAATAACTTATGGGAAGCATTATACACATGAATTGAGTTTAGATTCTTCAAGTATTGATTTACTATGAATGAACACCTATTGAAAGCCTACTCTATGAGTTTATTTATATCGATTGAAGCTATGCTGATGTGAACTATGAAAACTTTGAAAGATTATGAATTTTCAAGATGAATATCATAACACCCAAATTTGGGTTTCTACTATAAGGTTGGTGGCTTGATTTGAATGACATTCAAATGAATTGAATTTACCTCTCTCACATTTTATACTCTTGAACTACATGATTTTAAGTGAAAGCATACACACCCACCATGGTTTGACAAAAGTTATGTGACAAGTCTCTTAAGTTGATAAAGGCCTTATGACAAGGCATGTGAATTGTGAATATTGTGTATTTTATGGGTTATTGTGCATGCTATGAACTCATGAGAATTTTACAAATGATATAAAGCCCTTCCTTTGATATTATAATATGATGGTTTGATGAGCTACTCTTATGATGCTACCATGAGTTATGAAATTATGTAAAATATGAATATATATATGAATTGTGTATTCTGTGGGATTGTTGACCTAGCACCGAGCGGGCCTTGGTTGGTAGCCATGGTCCCATGACTATGTGCCACCATAGGGTATTGTGTGGCATCTACCGAAAAGCTCACTTCTTACTGGTCAAAACAACATTAAGTGCTGAAGACTATGCTCAATTATACATCCGAGAGTTGGTGATGTTACATGGGATTCTATTGTTTAATATATCAGATCATGGAGACCAATTTACCTCATTTTGTGAAATATTTCCAAAGGGGTCTTGGTACAAAGGTGAAATTAAGTACCGCCTTCCATCCTCAAACTGATAGGCAAGACAAAAGAACAATTCAAACCTTGGAGGATATGTTGAGAGCTTGCGTGTTGCAGTTCAAGAGGAGTTGGGATGATCATTTACTTCTCATTGCGTTTTCCTATAACAATAGTTTCCATTCAAGCATTGAGATGACACTTTTTGAAGCTCTATATGGTAGACGGTGTAGATCACCTATCCGAACCTAATCATGGATGCGATGGAGAAGGTGAGACTCATAAGGGAAAAATTGAAAATGTCTCAAAGTCAAAAAAATTCCTACTCCAATGTGAGGAGAAGGGATCTTAAGTTCAACATCGATGATTGGGTCTATTTGAAGGTATCTCCCATGAAAGGTGTGATTCAGTTTGGCAAAACAAAAATTGAGCCTTGGGAATGTAAGGCCTTACAAGGTGGTAAGAAGAAATAGCAAGGTTGCATGTGAGTTGGAGTTACCTATGGAAATGAACTTGATTTATCCGATTTTTCATGTATGAATGTTGAGAAAGTTCAGGGTGATGAAAACTTTATAGTCTCGTTGGAAGGTGTGAACATTGAGTAAAATTTGAGTTATGAAGCAGTTCCAGTAGAAATCCTAGATGAAAAAGTAAAGAGGCTAAGGAACAAGGAAGTTGCATCCGTTAAAGCACTTTTGAGAAATCAACAAGTTGAAAGTGTTACAAGGGAAATATAAGTGGACATGATGAAACGTTATTCGTATCTTTTCCACTCTACTAAAGCATAAGGCTAAATTAAGTTATTCTTGCCTAAAAGCTCCAATGTCTTGCATTTCAGTTTTTACATGATGCATACACTTATTTTCATTTTTATGGGTTGTTTTGAGACATACTTTAAGTATGAATTTTTAAAATTTCATGAAAGGATGTTTAGATTAGATTTTTGTATGCATACTGGTTTGTAAACTGATGTTTAACTCCTTAGACCTTAAGTTTAAGTACATTTGGGGACAAATGTTCCCAAGGTGGGATATTGTAAGGACCCTCAGGTTGGGAGCCTAGAAAGTACAGGAAAAGTTGGACTGGGAGGTTCAGGACCCATTTAATGAGCCCATTTCACGGCTTGTGGTTCAATTCACGAGTCGTAGAACATGCTCGTGAATAAGGGCTTCAAAAGTTGGAAATTTTTTCAAGTGTAAAGGGAATCCACGAAGACCATTTATAGCTCGTGGAAGAAAACACAGATCGTAGGATAGTCGTAGAGTGAGTTCCTAGAAATTTAGAGTTTCATAAAAGGGAACCATGACCAACAAGATAGCCCGTGGGCCTGTTTATTGTCCATGGTTTGCGTTTGGGAATGAGGCCCTGGGAAATGGAAATTTGACTAAGCGTGGAATGATTACATAAGGTGATCCACGACTCGTGGATTGGATTATGTCCTTTGGAACGGTTTTGTGGTTTGGTGGGTCGGTAACCAAACTCTAAAGATTTAAAAAAGAGAACAGGATGACTTGAAGGTGACTCATGGTTCAGTCCCTGATCCATAATAGGGGTCTCGTGGTTTGTGTTCGACAATTTTAATGAAAGGTATTTTCATCCTTTCTGTGAATCCTAGACTTAAACTACATCATTTGTTTTACTCTTTAATCCTCTAATCAGACCTAAAACCCCTAAGGAAACCTCATTACTTTCATCTCCCATATTCTCTATAACGACCCAAAAAATTTTTGAACTTCGTATTAGTGGATCAAGGTGCATTTTGAACTTGTTATGACTGTATAGTGATGACCATGGGTTCTACTTAAGTAGTCGTATTCAAAAGGATCGTGTTGGGAGAGTTTTATATGAAACTGTTTAGTAGGACTGACTTTGAATGGCTATATCTCTTGGCATGAGGTGAACTATGTGGAGTTTGGAAGTGGAAGTTATGGCCATTATAGTGAGACTGCCTGTGTATGGAAGTGTTCTGGAAAAGGGAAGCAGGTTGAGGCTAAGGTAGAGCCTTACGGGAGGGACCACAGGTCGTGTGAAGGCTCACAATCCGTGAGACCCCTCTGTGGATTGATCCAGTAATTCCCAGGGAAGTTGGACCAAGGCCTCAGACCAAGTGAAGCTTCACGGACCACTTCACGGTCCGTGTGATGCCTCACGGTCCATGAGGTCCCTTCATGGAGTGGTCTAGAGAATGCCTAGACCCCAGGGCCAGGACTTCGTACTAAGTGAAGCTCAACAGACCAGTGTACAGTTCGTGTACAGCTTCATGGACCATGAGTCCTGTCGTGAAGTGATCCAAAAAGTTGTCCAAGATTTCAAGCCAAGACATGAACCAAGTGATGTCACACGGTAGGGTTCACGGTCCGTGAACCACTACACGGACCGTATGGATGCTTCCGTAAGCGACTGTTTCAGTTAATTGCTCTATTTTATTAATGGTTAATTGGTAATTATAATTATTCCTAGGGTTATTTTAGCCTTTCTAAAGTCTCCTAAAACCCCTAAATTGAACCCTAATCCCCTTTAATACATCCAAGCTCTCAATTCATCTCCCAAATTCTCTCAATTTTCTCTCATCCACCATTGAAGACCAAGCTTGAATTGGGAGAAATTCAAGTCTTCATCAAAATATTCTCAATCTTCTTGTTAAATCCAAGGTATGTGTGTTTAATTAATGGTTTCTTTTCCAACCATGAAGACCCAAAATCCTTTTCTCAATTTTTGGTAAATTATGATTTTTCTTAAAATGGATTTTTTGAATTAAGAATGATTTAGTGCAATTGAAGTGTGGGATGTTATTATTTAATGATTTCAAGATGAATTAAGCCCCTATTTGATGAATTACTGTGATTCAAGATGGTATAAGTATATGTCCCCTTTACTATTTAATTTATGGATGGGTAATGTTAAATTGAAGTTTAATTGTTGATTTAACAATGAATTTATCATGGATTCTTCTTGATCTGAATTTAAATTATGAATTCTGGTACCCATGTTATTCGCATCACTAATCATGGCATTTGCATGCATGAACATGGATTTCAAGAAGTATTTGGTGTGGGCTAAGTCCCAAATATGTTTATGACTATGATTTTGATCAAGTATTGGTTATGACAAGAATGTGATCACATAATGTCTATGATATAACTCTTTGAGCAACCACGGGTGTTTACACAAATATGATATGATATGACAAGTATGGAGCTACTCTTATGCATGAAGTTTGACATGAAAGTGTATTTGGCTTTTTAGGCCAATGAAGAATGATTATGAAATGTGTTTGACCTTTGATCAAGTATGGATGGAAGTAAAGCAAGTGATTTGTCCTTTTAGCCTAATTATGCATGGTTATGATGTTAAGTGTTTCTGTTCCATTTTAAAGGCATGTATATGTATACGTATTCTTGTGGGATGACGACTTAGCACCAAAAAGGATTGGAGTAGTAGGTGGACTATCCCCAAGGGTCCCACTCCTTTCCCTCAACTATGTGCCAACATAGGTATGCTACCAAAATGGGAGGCCCATAAGGTATGTTATGATATGATTTGATATGACATGACATGTTATGTAAATCCTTTCGAAATGACCAGGTTGTAAGGAAGGTGGACATCACACCGAAATGACCAAGTCGTAAGGTGTGGTGTAGATTACCTTTGGCAAGTAATCTTCTTTGATCCGATGGGAGGCCTCATCGGAAAAGTTCATGTTATAACTCACATGAGTTTGGATGTCGGTTATGGTCACATCTCCTATACTATAAGCATTATGGCATTTCATGCATCATGGACTTCATGGCATATTGGCATACTATCTTTTTCCTATATTCTTCTTCTATGTATGTGCCCTTGTCATTTAGCTTGGCCGTAGGCTCATGTTCATATGCATTGCATGCCCGCATACTCAGTGCATTATTATATGCTAACCCATATTCTCTGTCTATATGTTCTAACCATGTAGGGACCGAAGGTGACTTTTATCCTCCGCTAGATAGCTAATCAAGATTTTAAAGTTTTCTTTTGGTGAGCCCTATACTCCAAGGGTAACACCCACTTTCATTTACCTTGTCTTTACTTTATGTTCTTTTACTTTTGACTTGACAGTGAGCTCGAATTATGTCGAGGCCCCGTCTTATCTTATGTAGAGGCATTGTTGGACATATCGACTCTTTGAACATTATGCTATGTGATACTTGTAATGATATGGCTATCTATTTGTTTAATACATGCACTTCCGAACCTATGATGTGTGTGATGATACTATGATGGCTTGATCGAGAAATTTCGGGTTCTCCTTCGCCATGTCACATCTAGGCCCTACTCTCGGGTCGTGACATTATCAAAATCTCTAAGGCAATTATTGTCTCTAGAAGGCTAGGAAAAAGGCGAGAGTTTCAAGATTTTTCTAAAAGGCTTCAAGTTCCTTTTTCTTAAAATCCAACCAAGGTGTGTGAGTAGAATTGTGGGTTCTTTTCACCCAAAAAGCCCTTTTTTAAAGCTTTTTGGATTTTCTTTAAGTTCCTTTAAATACTACCATGCATGCTAATGATTCAAATGATGATTTCATGATGCATTATGATATATTTTGTTCTTAATATAATGTTTTGCTAAGTATTTCTATGAGTTTTGAGTTGATGGTAATGACCACAGTGATTAGGGTTTAAATGATGATGTGTAGGCCTTTAATGCATGACTTAAATTAAAAAAATCCATGGTCATGCATGACTCTCTTGATTTATGAATTTTTTTAAAAATAATTAAGCCCACTAAGTTGAAGATAATTTTTAGGGCATAAAAGAAGGGTTTTTAAGTTAATGTTTTGTCAAAGATATAAGCATGTAAATCATGTCCTAAATGATGTTTACGATGGTCCCCAAAGTGAAAGGACAATTCTAACTTAGTGGTTCCTAAGTTCGAGCTACTTCTGAAATTGCTACTAATCATTCTAAGTGTCATTATTTGACTAAGTATATGTTTTGAGATATTCTGTGGGATGACTTAGCACCGATTGAGGCATTGAGAAGGGGTTCAATAAGGGAACCCTAGAAGATATCCTTTTCCCCATTAACTACGTGCCACCATAGGAGCCTTTGTAGGCTAGGCTAGTTGATACACGTAGGCCAATTATGTTATATGATGGTGCATGCTATGTGATGGAGTTTCATTCAGCAATTAGTCTCCTCATGCCAACATAGGGGGTTATGTTGGATTCCATATTACTAACTCATATGATCTTACATGCCAGTTACGGTCCATTTCCACAAATTATGAGATTGATGTTTTCTTTCCATCACATGTGTTTCATATGTTTCATTATTTTTACTCTATTTTGAACGTTATTCCTTGTGCATGTTTAAGCTTATGTAAATGATGCCTTTACCGTTTCATGTATTGAAGTATTTTAATTTATGAATGATGACATTACAATTTCATACTTGTATTGCATCTCACATACTTAGTACATTCAAACATACTAATGCCTATTTTACCTACATGGTGTCACCATGTAAGGACTAGCACTCCTCTTCCTCCAGTACATGGCTAGTTATCGGCGTTTCAAGACTAGTTTATTATGGTGAGCTCTTCGTTTGGGTCTTCACCTATTTTCTTTCATGCTATGTACTATTCAAACATGATGTATATTTTGGGTTTTAAAACTAGAGGCTTTTACTTTCTAACTTAATTTAGCATCTTTTCTATTTGAGAAAACTCGAACCGTGCTCTGGTTCCCATCGATTCATGTTTAATTGGTATGTTTATTGATGATGATGTATGATTGGGATGTTTCCTTTTATTTAAATGATTTTCCTTAGACCCTACCCCATTTTTATTTCAATAAGTATATGTTTTTACCTATGAATGCTTGATATGCTAAGATGGCTTAGATAAGGTGCCTACGGGTGTCTCCTTCACCGTGTTATGACTAGGCCCTAGGCTTGGTTCATGACAACTACTCTCTCTTCTACCTTCGGTGTGACCACCCCTATTGGATTAAACGTTGCCACGACCCTTGGCCGACGAGACTTGACCTCTAGCTGGTGGTACTATATCTCTGACTAGTGTTGTTGAATAAGTATGTGTGGCCCTGAATAAATTTGGAATGGACACAGATAATCATATGACCAGTGTATCCATACTTAAAGCAAGATCTCGAAGTGGATTTCAGCTGTGAAGAACACGATGAAATACTATAACCACCCAAGCCCATAGATCTCTGAGCTTTCGACAAACACGGACCACCCTCTGAAGCTGGTAAGGATGCATTAACTCCTCAACACTGAAATGAACCACCCATACCAAGAGAACCTCAGCCTCCAAACCAGGCACCGAAGAACTTACTTGATGAATGGGCCCTCTTAGGGTCCCTAAGCTTTCCTCTCTCTATCAATTCTACCTCTATATCGATGCTCACCACAGACTGGAAAGAAGCTCCCTCTCTAGACATCTAATATACTTCCTGCCTAATAGAATAAGTTAGCCCTCTTACAAATGTATGAATCCTCTCGGTCTCATCAGGGATGATAGCTTTAGCATATCTAGTTAGTTGGTAAAACAAATCTCATACTTGATGACTAACACCCCACCCTGTCTTAAGCTCTCAAACCTCAGGTGACTCTCCTTCTCATACTCTAAGGAACAAAACGATCATAAAAGGCTCTGGAAAAAGTATCCAGAGTCACTAGAGGAGATCTAGTTGGCAGAGAACCTGAATATGTCCTCTACCACTCCCTCGCCGATCCACGAAGCTAAAAAGTAACATAACGAACACCGTGGGACTCAACTAAACCAACAGTCTCTAATAACTCCCTGCAAGTGATAAGGTACTCATATACATCCTCAGTCTTCCCACCCTAAAACTGTAGTGGGTCCATCTTCCTGAACTTCTCATGACAGTGTTGCTCATCTTTTATCAATACAACTACAGGTGCACTCAGACCTTAAACTACTAGTGTTGAATCTACCTCAACAATATGAGCTATGGGTGGCTTCCCACCGTGACCCTACAAACTTGGGGCCTGTTACTGATCTGAAACCTGAACTCTCACTCGAGTTTACGATCCAATGGGTATGTCTATCGCGCTACTAGTTTGTGTCATACTCTCAAGCACGCTGAACACCCTTAATAGTGTATCCTATAGGAATGGTGCAACTTCATACTCTAGAGGAATTTTATCTCTTCTAACCATAGGCTCATGCTTAGAGGATATACCTATCTCATGATCTCAAGCTAGTGTTGCTCCTCGGGCTCGGTCCTAACCTCTACCTCGACCTCTAACTCTACCTCTACATCTTCTCTGAGATGGGGTCTTAGTAGTAATCTCAGGGGTTGTCTCCTTTCCTCCATCAACTATTGATGCTATTGTCTTGCCCATCTATCAAAAGAATATCTGACACACAACACTAACACAAGAATCCATGCACGATTGAATTGAAAGAAGTAAAAGAGAATTTTTCTAATAGTCTCTAAGCCTTTCAAAGATAAGCTATAATGATCCTTAAGACTCTATTCGGCTGGGCTTATACACATTTGAAATCTATGAACCTGGATCTTTGATATCAAATTATCATGATACAAAATTGGGTGTGATGGGACTTGTCTTAAATCCACCAAGACAAGTTAGCCTAATAGAGAAATAACTAAATAAAGTGAAAGATAAAATAAGTACACAGTCTAATATGGAAAGGTAAGCATAAGAAATAGGTACCATAGACTAAAACCATTCGAAGATTGATGTAACATATATAAGTCTCTACTATAACAAAATTCAAAGAAATTCATATAAGTCTCTATGTCTTTACTTCTCAAATTGAATAAAAACTATAAGTAAATAAAAGTCTGAAGGGTCCGTCGAAGAGGACTTACAAAAATGTAGAAGCAAGGGTGAGTACCCAACATGGTACCTAACAAATG
>JBCEWC010009261.1:0-18953 GCA_038996855.1 Solanum aculeatissimum
CTCTTTAAATATCTCTGTTATTTTTCTACTTGAATCTAAACCTGGGGGAAGGAAAAAATTGTCGTTTTTTCCCAACATCTTTAACTCTTAACACACTTCTTGAGAAAATAATTTATGTACATAGTACACATGTAGAACTTAGGTCCGTTGGCTAAAATTTTATTTTAAGGTTGGACATGTATAACATGAGACCTATGGATGGGACATCTTCATATTTTCCTTGATACTTTTAGTTAGACTAGTAGTCGTTTTTTAAAGAATTATTATACAATTCTTTTGTATTGCCGACAGTGGTGGAGTCATATGTACTTTACACTCTTTCATAAAAAACTTACACTGTGTAGCTAGATAATTTTTTTATATATATATATATGTATGTATGTATGTATGTATTATATATTGACATTCTTTAGCTTTTACACAATTTTACTTTTTTATATTTTGACACCCTTTAGTAAAAATTTTGACTCTGCCACTAATCACTAGAGCATATTTTGAATAGCTATTTCATTGTGTCATAGAGCTTTCATAGATATATCGGTTACTAATTTTGAATTGTACTTTTGTGGTTACTCATAGACATATTCATTTCCTTGTGCATTTTATTTCAAATGAAAGGTTGTTGATTTAAAGAACATAGGTTTGGTTCGATTTTAATTTTTCAACAGATGTTGTTTTAAATTGAACGACTTCTACATTTATCTCTTAAGCATATAAATAGAGTTATCTTGTATGTATTGATTTGTTTGGATAGGCAGATCTTTGGATGTTGTTATGTAGGTTTGGAGTGTGCTAGAAGTTGCCTAGTAACTATATATCAGCTTGTGTTATTTTAAATATGTCTTATATATGAGTCTTGATTCTCTGCACTTGTGCGTGAGACTTGTGGAAAGCATCTGTAAGAATAACAAAAGAGAAAAGATTTTTCAAGTAAATTTGAATACCAAGTGAGAATTTTTTATTAATGTCTTACCAAATGTTTTTACTAGCACCAACTCGATTTCCTTATTTATCAAATTAGTGCCTCAGATCCCAATAATACAGGTCGAAACATGACCTTATGCATCCTATTATACTCTGAAGTGTTGAACATTTTACAACTCTTTAGGATAGACAAAATACCGCATTAGGCGTATATGGTCGCTATAAGTATATCATGCCTCGAGAGGGTACCCTAGGAGTGGCCGACACTTAGAAATCGTTGTTGGCTTTCAAGCGAACCACTTGATCTCATCACATGTTCAATTAGCGGGACTCTATAAAATCAATTAATTAATCATATGGGCTTTGGATATTACAATCAATAAACAAGTAACTCAAATAATAATCAACCCTACATCAAAATGAGAGTTTTCAAAATAGACTCCAGTAAATCAATTTGACTTTGTCTATGAAGACTCTATGAACTATTCAGAAGGTGCTAAGACAAGTCCAGGGTTACCTCAAAATAATGAAAATAAGGACATAAATTGATAAAAAAAAATTAATCCTCTGAATGCTAGGAGGCCATACCAAGACTCTAGAAATATTCAAAATCTTCAACAAATTATTTGTTAATGTCACGACCCAAAATCGGGTCGCAACTAAAGAAAAGTAAAACCAAGTAAAAGCAACCATAATACTTAATTTAAATCCCAAAATCTAGAGTTATGAGTGAAAGATCATCTAAAGTAGTACGAATAAGTAAATACATTGATGTCTGATAATGTCAAATTTAAAGTCTGAAACTGAAAGCAATAAAGGAAGTCTCAATAGATCCACAACGACTTGAAGTCTGAGCCTCACTGCTAGGATATGGGATAGATGATAGGAAAACTCTGATAGAATGTGATCAATTACCTTGTAAGTGTCCCTGTACTCAATCTGCAGGGAGGAAACAAAGTACGGGTGAATACACCGAAATGTACCCAGTAAATTCAATCGACTAGGTAAGAGAAATCGAACAAGTATGTAATAACAAAGAATAGTAACACCTGCAACAAAGGGGTTAGTGTACAATATATAGATATACATAATTATCATAACAATAGGAGATAATAAATATAATTAAGAATATAATACAAATGGGATGTATGTATGCAATGCATGGGGTGGAATCACGACTGTCGCACAGCCGGTGTACACATCTATCGAGCTAAATCTACCAGATAAAACTCAAAATCCTCATAGACCATGTACTGAAATCTCTCAAGTATCACAATATCTCAACCTTGCCACCTCCTCGTGGTCAAGAGGTTTTAAAAGTGGTACATCCCTCCCTTGCTACCTCCGCGTAGTCAAGAAATTTTATAAAAAAGTGGTACAATATCTCAACCTTGCTACCTCAGCGTAGTCAAGGGGTGGCACAAATGTAATATAAGATGAATGCATATCAATGCCACAATATCAAGATATATAACATCAACATAATAAGAATACCGATAAATAACCATCATAGAATCGGGGAAATAATGCCGAGAGTCACAACTGGTACCGGTACCACAAGTCATCAATGTGCCTCAAATCACCATACTCTCATCAATAACCAAGTATACTGATGATACTAGACTTCGAAAGTCCCAAAATACGCACATGATTCCCAAAGATATCTCAAATACCATCAATTTACCACAAATACTCTCACAATGATATCCCAAGTCTCATCCTAACACAATAGCATCCAAAATATCTCAAATCTCTAGAATACATCTCAATTTACCAATAAAATCATAATTTACTCCAATTATGACATATCTGATATGGTCATCTTATCAAAATATTTTCATATCTATCCAATTACTCATGAACAATCTAAATCTTACAATTAGCACATAAACATGTCCAATAACTCAAATCCAGTCCCAAAAAGGTTAGCTGAACCTACCTTGATGCCGAAACTACACTCGAACCAAGCTTTTGATCAACCCAAGTCTCAAAACGATTTTTGAATCAACCAATCACTATAAAAAATAGATACTACGTATCAAGAGATGAATTTTGATACCCATATTGGCACGGATTAGGCTTAGGGGCAAAATGATCAAAATTAGGGCTAAAATTCAAAGTTTTTGAATCTGGAAATTGACTTGCAATTGTGATTCTACGCGAGAAAAAGAGTTCGTGGGTGAAAATTCCACTGAAATTGAGTTCAATCGAAGGAGAAATTATCAATTAAAGTTTCACAATCATAGACTTAAAATCCCCAATTTTAAATATCCAAAATCATGAAATTCAAGTCAAATTCAAGATAAAAGTCATGAAAATTAATTATATTGATGAAAGAAACACTTACCCAAGAGATTCCCACAAAAAATCTCTTCAAATATTACCTCCCAAAGCTTGAAATTGTTAAAAATGATGTGTTTTCCTAAGTTTAAAACTGATCAGTCAAAATTATACTCCGCAAATGCGGATAATTATCTGTGAACGTAGAGAAGGGAAAGGCAAACCACCTCCGCGAATGCGGAGTGTGGGATAGACAAACCTCTACGAATGCGGAGAAGGGCACACAGTGACCTCCACGAACACGGAGGGTCAAGGGACCCTACACCAAATTCAATTATATCAGCTATGGAATTTTCCCGAAACAAACCGTTGAAATTTATTCGAAATCCAAATTTAACAAAATTAGACATGTATTTATACCAAAAAATGGCGATCTGGACTCAACGAAACTATTAGAATTCAATTTTGAGATCTCCTTGACACAATTACCAATGCAACTTCGATAAATTAGTTAAGAACTCAATATACCAAAATTGCCCTCGAAAACTCTAAAAATTATGACGAGACCATTTTTAGCGTTAATTTGACCATCTGGAACTACTAAAATTTTCAGAATTTTGATTCGAACTTTCAAACTCTGAATGTTGACCAAAGTTAAACTTTGACTCTAGGGATAACTAAAAATGCAACTTTGAGTCCAAAATTTTCATTGTAACTCCAAATTCAGTTTTGTAACTTCTCCTAGACCAATTTTATTATTTCAGTTTTGTATAAAAACTCACTTTTTCAATAACTTAAGCTTCCAAAAATGACAAAACTCATGTTTTTCACTTTTAAAATACAGGATCTCAGTTCCAACAATACATATAGCTCAAAATAGGTCCAAAACAACTTACGAAAGGGTAAAATAATAATTTTCATTGACAAGCTAAAAGATAACCAATCAAGTCATTACAATTGAGGATCCTTAACACTTGTATCTGCATCATGAGAAGATGCAACGTTGAATAACATTAGTGCATGAAATGTACGGTATGTAATATTGCTGAATAGAATAATATGCACAAAAAATAATCACCAGAAAGAATTAGCTCAACTCAACATCAATATGCTATAGAAGTTTTAAACAATGTAAACAATATGTTTCATTAACTATTAAGTAAATATGCAATTCAATAAAATAAAGTAATTACTCCAAGAGAGTTTCTGTAACCAACACCCATCACCTATGAGCTAGTGATGGTACAACAAACTCACTACTGTTGAGAAACCTGTCTAGTACTTGTTATGGTAAAGGACACTCAACCTCTTTGGATCCAATAATAAAATTCTTCTTTTCGAGACTAAGGAGTCGCTTGAATTAACAACACAATTATCCTATGCTGGCTACATAGTTTATGAGACTTAAGTTACCTCTATTCGAACTTTTACCCAAATCGGTGCTTAATACTATTCCCAAAACATATATATGCTCATATGCTCAATCAAGTAAAAATATTCATATCTATGACTCATATAAATTTCTATGACTCATTGAACTTTAATTTAGAAAATTGAACTCATCTCAAAATATCATCATCAAATTCTTTCTCAAATCATCATTTTACTCAATGCTCAATTTCGTCAAAACTCATTAAGATATGCATTAACTCGATTTGAAAATAACACTTTACTTTATGCATGAAATCCATTAACTTTACTCAAAACATGCATAACCTTGATTTAAACCAATACTTTATTTAATGCATAAAAGTCATGAATCTCAACATCAGCTCAACTAGAACTCATGGGAAAGTAACCATGAATAATAATTCCAATAAAATGTGAGATCAAAATAATAATAATCTTAATGCATATTTATATAGAACTCAATAGAAGAATAATTAACTCGATCGGAATTCAAAACTTAGATTTTTACTCAATTCAATACTCATTCAAAATGGAAACTTAGACGTGAAGCACATGGATGAGCTCAATCCAATGCTATGATAGCTTTACATACCTCGAAAGAATGAAACTTTGCTCGAAACGAAAAGAGTTCGGTGGAGTAGCTTGAATCCTAACTTTTTTCCCCTTGATTTTAGCTCTCAAATAATCTAAGTGATTATGAGGGTATAGGTACCATTAGGTAATAATAAGGAATTTATTTTAATCCTTAAACATCTGGGATTTAACTAGGAAAGAATAAAAAATGATAAAATTAACCCTCATTATGACTGACGATTAGGACTACAAAACTCCTTAGTTATAGACCCATTGACGGGTTATACAAATCTTTTATGGAAACTGAAATGAGATTGGGATATTGTGACACCCCATAAATCTATTCTTACATGTAACTATATTTTAAGACTCATTCTTACATGTGAGATGTGGATTAGGGTCATAAGAGACTTCTAGCACTTAGTCGAGTTCAAAACTTTCCTATAAATTAAGTTTCTAGTGTTAGATTATACAATGGTCAACTTTAAATGACCATAAATCTTAACACTCAAAGAATTAAATGTCTCATGACCTACCAAATGAAAACTCTTTAAATTATATTTCCAACACAACTGGTTTCACCTCATTTGGAGTTCAGAGTCAAAAGTTATATATGTTTTACTACAGACTACCAAATCAGGGGTGTACCTACGAGATGAATTACGGGTCGTGGATGGAAGTACGACCTGTTTGGTATCTCATGGGAAAAGGTTATGAAAATCAATTTTTGATCCCCAACTTTATGGACCCATCTACAAATTATAGAGGAATATACGGGTCGTAGATCGGTCTCGTGGAATCAATCTAGAGACCCCAAAATTTACCCGAAAGTTTACGAAATGGATTCTACGGGCCATAAGTGGGCCCGTGGATAACTTTTGATAATTTTTTTGAAGGGTTATTTTGGTTTTTTTCCACCCTTTTAAAGCCTAAACTTGATGTTTTTATACCTAAGCAAGTCCTAAAACATTTTAGTTTAACTTTTTCACGCTAAAAGATGTCCTCTAACTTAGAACAAGGTTTCTAGGGAGAAAAGAGCTAGGATTTGAAGCAAAAAACTTGAGAATTCTTCCAAACTATTCCAAGACTCAATTTCCAAGTATATAAGGCTAACTAGAACATGGATTTTGTTCTTCCATGTGCCCCATAACCCGAATTGATGGAGTTGTGAATGAATTGAGTCTTTCATGGATGTTTCTTGAAGGTTTTTCTTAAATTCTAATTATTCCTATATATTACTGCATAAATTACAATTTTTATGAATTTAATACTTAAATTATATGGTTTCACTTTTCTACATGAACTCTAATATGAATTCTTATTATTTTTACATACTTCACTTAAATGGGTATGCATGAGTATAAGTTGAACCTAAAGAGTCTATGGAATCCCTAAATGCTTTAACTTTATTTTTGTTTTCTTGAATGCTATGAGTCCAAATGATGCATGATTGAGTCCTTATGAGTCAAGAACCTGAACCTTGAAAGAATGTAACCAAAGAGTTGATAGTTGATATGATGAATTAAGTTCACAAATGTCCAATGAGACTAGTTGAATGAGTTAACCATATGATTGATTTCTTATGAGCATGTTGAGTTTTAGGAGGAGTATTGAGCACCAAATTATATAAGAGTAAGTCCAACTCAAACTCAATAACTACGTGGCCAGCGTAGGATAGGATTGAACCGTAAAAATAGATGTTTCCTATTGTCCCAAAAAAGGACTTGATGTTATTATTGTGGATCCACTAATGAGATGTCCTTTACCCTGGTAAGGTATTGGATAGATATGATAATAACATCGCTTCGTTGTATCATCACCAACTCATAGGTAATGGTTGTCTGTTAGAGGAACTCCCAAATAGGCCTTGATAGTACTCTGTGTGGATTAGATTAGATGGTATATGAGTGGTCACTGTCTAAAATGTATTATTACTTTAGACTCTTGACTTGATGATTGAGTTTTCTACTTCTTGAGTTGAGCTATTTTGAGTTGATCTTATTCTACCTTTACATGTTTCATTCTGCCATTTTACATACTCATACATTCAACGTACTGATGTCTATTTGGGCCTGCATCTTTTCATGATGCAGAGATAGGTACTTGCAATCATCAATAGGTACCCCGTTGAGGATCTATTTGCATTCAACTAATTAGTGTCCTCCCTTACTTTCAAAGGATATCATGTTTCTTTTCTAGCTTTGAGTTTAGACTTATTCTATTTTATTTTGAGATAGCCATGGGTCTGTCATTGACACCATTTAGTCAGATGTTTAGAGACTTCATAGACTAGACTATCGTGTTATGATTGAATGTTATTTTTGCTAGTTTTCTTTCACACTAGTCTTACTTAGTTGATGGATAAACTATTTGGCCTTTGATTATCATTTTATCATTGCATTTCATTGAGTATTCTTAATCATTATTAGAATGTGATTGAACGAATGTGATGAGGCCAAGTGGTTCACTTGGGGGCTAGCAATAGTCTCTGAGTGTTGGCCATTCCAAGGGTACCCTCCCGGGGCATGACTGATATTTACATAATGATTCATGACCACCCATTATGAGTCGTAGAGACTAGTATGGGTCATCAAATTGTTTTATCATGTCAATGGATCAAACTTCTAGATAATATGAGTTTGGATCAACTTCTACAAAACCTAGACCACCGGTTGTGGTTCAAACTACGGGTCATAGACCTTGTCCGTAGACTTCATTGGATCAATGAACGGTTGGACTACGAGACCAGGTCTACAACTCGTAGAACTTTCTATGGCTCAATTTCATAGATTTCATTGACTCAGCAAAGGGTTGAACTACGAGGCCAAGTCTACGACTTATAGAACTTTCTATGGCTCATTGGACTTTGATTTAAAAACTTGAACTCATCTTAAAACATCATCATCAAACTCTTGCTTAAATCAACATTTTACTCAATGCTCAATTTTGTCAAAACTCATTAAAATATGCATTGACTCGATTTGAAAGTAATACTTTACTTTATGTATGGAACTTATTAATGTCACTCAAAATATGCATAACCTTGATTTAAACCAATACTTTATATAATGCATAAAAATCAAGAATCTCAACGTCAAATAATGCTTCGGAAAACCATGATCATCAACTCAACTAGGGTTCATGGAAAAGTAACCATGAACAATAATTCCAATAACACGGGAGATAATAATAATAATCTTAATGCATAATTTTATAGAACTCAATGGAAGAATAATTAACTCGATTGAAATTCAAAAATTAGATTTTTACTCAATTTAATACTTATTCAAAATGGAAACTTAAACTTGGAATGCATGGATGGACTCAATCCAATGCTATAATAGCCTTACATACCTGGAAAGATATAAAATTTGCTTGAAACAAAAAGACTTCGATGGAATAGCTTGAATCCTAATTTTTTCCCTTTTGATTTAGCTCTCGAATAATCTAAGTGATTTTGATGGTGTCACCACCCAAGCCTAGGGCCTAGATGTGACACGACGAATGGGTAACCCGAAGGTAGCCCAAACAAGCCTCTTAACGTCCTGTTTGCACATCCTTGGTTGCAGAATCATAATTAAGAAATAAATAAGTTACAAATAATTCTAGCGCAAGCGGGACTTTGGACTCAAGCTATGGAAATGTTGTAGGGAAAATGATTAGCATGAATCACATAATAAATAAAGTCTGAGGGACGGGCAAGTATGACTCATGCTAGGGGATGTTATAGGGACTTGGGACTTCCGTCTCATCATCAACATACAACAAACATTGAAGGGAAAAGGGACTAAGGGAAGTCTTTCATAATTACATAAACATGATAGGATTCAAGCTCAATACACAAATATCCATATCTAACAACACCTCTAATATGATTGGAACGAGGGCCAAGACATCTCCGGGGCTCACCCTCAAAAGATATGTATCCAAAATAGACAAGTCTTAACAAAGCATGGATGTAAAGTGGATATTATCCCCGGAGTGGAGGACTCACCAATAGTAGTCTTCAAATATCTAGCTAGCCACGTGGAGGAGGAGGATGAATATGAGCTTCCGTCCCTACATGGTTAGATCATGTAGGCAAAGAAAATATGTGTTAGTACTTAGAATATACTAAGTATGCGAGGTGCAATGCAACAAGGGAATATAATCCATAATTAAACAATATGCATATTCATAATGAATGGATATAAGCTCAATATGACATGAATGATCAATGCTTTAGCCAAAACGTGCATGAGGAATAATTAAATCATGTGACATATCATACATAGGTGGGAAGAGACCATAACCGACAAATAAGACCAAGTGAGCTACTACTTAGAATCCTGGTGTTCACTTCACACCGACAAATGAGTGGTCTACTTTGCTAAAGTAAACCATCCACTTACCTTACAATATAACCTTTTCGGAGGGTGTCGCATGGTATCCTTACCTTACGACATAACCTTTTTGGTAGGTGCCACAAGTTATGTTTACCTTACGACGTAGCCTTTTTTATAGGTATTAAGATATGTCCTCACCTTACGATATGATATTTTTAGTGGGGATTACAATGTATTCTACCTTACGGTATGACCATTTTGGTAGGCATCACACAATAGCCTATGGTGGTGCATAGTTATGAGACAATGACTACCAACCAAGGTCTGCTTACCCCTTTATTAGACAATTTCGTCCGTAGTTTTGATTTTAAAGTGGACGATACAGTCGATAAAGTAGCTAGAAAATATGCTAAAGACCACAATATTTTTGCGAATCTTAAGCATGAATGTGCTAGGTCAACAATCTCATGAAATACTTAATTCATATACATATTCATAACTTACATAGTTTCATAACTCATGGTAGCATCATAAGAGTAACTCATCAAACCATCACATCATAATATCAAGAAAGGGCTTCATATCATTCATAACATTTGTAAAATTATCATAAGCTCATACCATGCATAGTTCACACATCTTGACATAAAGCCTTTATCAATTTAAAGGACTTATCACATAACTTTTGTCAAATCATGGTGGGTATACGTACATATGCTTAAAATCATGCAATTCAAGAGTACAAGATAAGATAGGAGTAAAAATCAATTCATTTGGAAATCATTCAATTCAACCCATCAATCTTGTTGTAGAAACCCCAATTTGGGTGTCATGAAATCCATCTTGAAAATTCATAATCTTTCAAAGTTTCCATAGTTCACATCACACATAGCTTCAATGGATATAAATAAATTCATGGAATAGGCTTTCAATAGATGTTCATGCATAGTAAATCAATACTTAAAGAATCCAGACTCAATTCATATGCATATTGCATAATATAGTTTACCCAGAAGGTATTAAATCTTAAAGTCATGAAATTTGGCAATAAGAGAAGGATTGGCTTCATAGGTGGAAGAATTCCCATGAATGAAGCCCACATACCTTTAATATTAGAGTTTCTTGAATAAAACTTTAGGAAGACTTGGGGCTTCACTTGGGTTTTTGCAATCCTAAGAGAGTCTTGAGATTCTTGAAATTGAATGAAGGAGTTGATGGTGTTTTGGAGAGGGTTTTTGAGAGATTTTTATGAGATTAGGGCTGAAAAATGGTTGAAGGGTATAACATTCCCATCTATATAGGCATTGTGTTATTACCCAATTGCCCTTGTGAAATAGGAAAATTTAGGATTTTTTTAACCTAAAGCGCGACAAGTCCGCGATGCAAACTTGTTATGGTTTAGTGTATTTTCGTATAAAGTTTAATTTTTCTTCCTTGTTTTGCCCTAGTAATGAATTTAGACCATTTTTACACTAGTGGGCGACAAGTCCCGATGCGGACTAGTCAGACACTTTTCTAGATAAGTCCCGAATCACCCTAACAATTATTTTTCGCTACGGGTCATCTAAAAATCGAAGACCACCTTTACCACACAATTTTGCCCCCTGAAACTGAATATGAAGTCAGATATTTTAAATCATGCACGAATTTTAAGATATTCAAAAAGTACACTTATAAGGCAATTTTTTTGAGGCGCGTGAGGGGTGCTACAGAGGGTGTAGGTACCATTAGATACTATTAAGAAATTTATTTTAATCCCTAATCTATGATTTAATTAGAAAATGATAAAAATGATGCAATTAACCCTCATTACGACTAACGACTAGGACTACAAAACCCCGTCTAGGGATTGTAGTCTTATTTATGGCTCATAGACTAGCTTGTATGGAACTAGGCAAAATTATGCCTGGATCTAAAAAACTTATTTTTATGAGTTATAGACCCATTGATGGGTCGTACAAATCTTTCATGGAAACTGAAACGGGATTGATATATTTACGTCATGATTGATGACCACCCATTATGAGTTGTGGAAACTGGTATGGGTCATCAAGCGATTTCATCCTATCAATGGATCAAAACTTCAAATACTATGATTTTTTCATCAACTTCTATGAAACCTAGACCATGGGTCATGGTTCGAACTATGGGTCATAGACCTTGTCCCTAGAATTCATTGAACCAATGAAGGGTTAGACTACGGGACCAGGTCTACGGCTTGTGGACTTGGTTATGTGGAACTCAGGAAACTTTGCACCCTCTTTGAATCTCATCTACGAGCACTATCTATGGTCTATAGAACATCTATAGCCGTAGAGTTGGTACGTAGATCGTGTTTAAAAAGTTAAATTTTGACTAAGTGTAAGGGGTAACCACAAGACCCTTTATATGGTCCATAGAATGTTCTATGAGACATAGAAGCTGTTCGTAGTCACTGATAATGACAAATTTTCTCAAGTTCTTTTTTGGGATTTTGGACTTTCTAGGTTAGGATATTTTAGTGGGTGTTACAATATCTTTCTGTTGGGATAATTCATTTTTGAATGATGATGAAACTAGGAGACCTCAAGCATGAATACCATCAATACATCAAATACTCAGAAACTCAAACACTCAATTACCCAAACATCAAGAAAGTTCATCAAACTCAAAATTTGAAATAGGAATAGAAATAGTCCCTTCAATGTCATCACTAGTAGACACAAATAGATATGGATATTTGTCCTTCATATCTTCTTCGACCTCGGATGTGGCTTCTTCCATAAATTGATTTTTCTATACAACTTTGATGGGTGCAACCTCCTTAGTCCTCAATCTGCGAACTTGGAGATAAAAGATTTGGAAAGAAATCTTCTCATAATATATATTATCACTAATACCAACATTCTCAACAGGAACCACCAATGAAGGATCTCACAAACACTTCGTCAACATCGAGATGTGAAACATGAGGTGAATATAGGCTAACTCTGAAGGTACCTCCAACTCATAAGTTACATTCCTAACTCTCTTTTTAATTTGATACATACTAATGTAACGTGGACAACATTTTCTCTTCTTTTCAAACCTCATGACACCTTTCAAAGGTGAAACCTTCAAGTACACCCGATAATTTTTTTCAAACTCTATATCTCTTTGTCTAACATCAATGTAGGACTTTTTGGTGGCTCTACGTAGTCTTCAACCTTTATTGGATTATTTTTACCTTCTCCATAGTCTATGAGCTAGGTAGGGCCCAATCAACTCAGCTTCACCAACTTTAAACCATTCAATTTGTTATCTACATCTCCTCCCATACAAAGCTTTATAAAGAGCCATCTGGTTGCTAGAATGATAACTATTATTATACACGAACTCAATAAAAAGTAAATGATCATCCCAATTACCCTTGAAGTCAATGACATAGGCTCTTAACATATCCTTCAAATTTTGAATTATACGCTCTACCTGGCCATTTGTCTGTGGATGAAAAGTGGTGCTAATATTCACCTTCGAACCCAATTATTTCTAAAAAGATCTCCAAAATTGACCGGTGAATTGAGCCTTTCAATCTAAGATGATGGACAAGAAAACTCCATGTATTTTGACAATCTCCCAAATTTATGCCTGGCATAATCCTTTGCGTTATTAGTTGTCCTAATGGCCAAGAAGTGGGCTGATTTGGTTATCCTATCAACAGTCATCCAAATCTAATTATGTTACTTGTGAGACCGTAGTAAACCTATGATGAAATCTATGTTGATTATCTCCCACTTCCATTTGAGGACATCTATGTTTTGGGCTAAACCACATGACTTTTGGTGCTCTATTTGACTTGTTGGCAATTTGGATATTTGAAGACATAGTCTGTGATATCCCTCTTCATACCATTCCACTGATACACCTCCCTCAAGTCATGATACATCTTAGTAGAACCTGGAAGAATGGAGTATTTGGAGTTATGAGCCTCTACTGTAATTCTATCTCTGAGATAATCTATCTTTGGAACACACAATCTACCTTGTTACCTCAACACCATCTCCCTATGTTGCAAAAACTACAACTTTTTGCTTATGCACACCCTCATTTAGTTGCAATAAGGCAGGATCTTGATTTTTCTTCTCTTTCACTCTACTATAAACGATGATTCTGACCCATTTTGCACGACAACTCCATGATCCTTGAAATTGACAAGTTGGAATCCTAATCATGCAAGTCTTTGTACATCCTTAGCCAAGTCTCTCTCCTTCTCTTTAAGATGTTTAGTACTGCCCATGAATATTCTACTAAGTGCATCTACAATAATGTTTTCCTTTCCAGTGTAAGGACCCAAAATTCGTAAGACCTCAACAAGGTTTTGAAATAAGTTTTTGAGAGTTTTTCAATTGGGGTGCTCACTAAGGAGCACCCACGACTTGTGGTGCACACCACTGGCCGTGGTGTGTCACGTGGAGGGACCCTTAGGGGCTGGTTGATCGTTGCCTTAAGTGTTCCCATTGAAGGGTTCCACCATAGAACTCTCCATGGCTCGTGAACCCCACCATGGTCTATGGACGTCACCCTCCACTTGGCCTCTTTATTTTTCACCAAGGGTGCACACTACGACTGTGGTGGTGGTTCCATGGAATTGCCCTGCCTCTCTTTCCAACTTCATTTTTGTTAGGGTATGTGGTATTTTCCCCTTTTCCTAACACACGTAGGCATATTTTATGACTATTATATCCCTCTAAATCAGTTTCTAAGTTATCTTAGCCCTCTCATTCTTGGTTTAACACTTAGTCTCTAGAATTGAACTCTCAAAACACTCTCAAAAGTCTTTTGCTCAAGGATTCAAGCTAAGGACTCAATTAGGGCTTCAAGTTCAAGTTGATTTATTCTCAAACTCTTCATCCTAAGCTTGGTATGTGGGATTCATCCTTGGTTTCATTCCAACCATGGAACCCAAAATTTCTTTTCATCTATTTTCATTACTTTAAAGTATGATTCAAATATGAATTTCATGCTTTGGTTTTAAATTGTTGAAATTATGATATGGGTAGTATTCAAATGAAGTTTTAGATATAAATTGAGATTTATTCCATGGGTTCACATGGTTTTCATGAGATTTGAACTTACATGACTTGATGAATTATGATGTTCATGTATGGGTAACTTCAATTATGATTCAAACACTTTTCTATTCACAGATTATGCATGTTTTCATCTAATTATCATGCTTAGAACTTGAATTTCATGTACCCATACTTTACTCTCACTTCTCAATGCAAGATCATGCATGTACAAGACTTTTACATATGGCTTTGATTTTTCATATGAACATGGTTTTGATACAAATATGATAATAACATGATTTTGATTACAATGATGACTATATATGGCTTTAAGCGTTCAAGAGTGTGAATACAATGAGCTATTCCTACATATCCAAGCATGTTTTGACTTATGATTTGGCCTTTAGGCCCAAGTATTCATGATGTGACTTTACAATGATTTATGAAGATCTTATGACAAGCATGACTATGTATATATTATGTATTCCGTGGGATGTTTACTTAGCACTAAATTAGACTTGAGGTGGGGGACTATCCCTAAGGGTCCTTATATAAAGTCTACTTATCTCATAACTACGTGCCACCGTAGTTTCATATTCTTACTCCCAATATGGATGATTATGTTTCATGACCCACTAGGTGGGGTATAGTCTACCTTCTAGTAAGATACTCTTTCTCCGGTGTAAAGGCAACATCAGGATTCCATGTAATAGCTCACAAAGTCTTACATGTCAGTTATGATCATACATATGTTTATGTATTATGGCATTCATGTATCATAGTATTTATGCATGACATCTTGATATGGTAATCTTTTCTATACTTCACTTCTATATATATGCCCTTGTTCATGCAACATGTTAGTGTAGGTTATTATTATATCTTTATTACATTGCATGACCGCATACTTAGTATATTTAAACTTACTAACACATACTCTATGCCTATATTATATCACAATTTAGGTTCAAGTGATCCTATCATCCATCCACGTGGATAGATCCAAGCTTTTAAACGATCCAGATTGGGTGAGTCCTTATGTTTTGGGGACAAGGCCTACTACTTCTTTCCTTATATCATGCTTGTAACACCTCCCACGTGACTCAAAAATATTCCTATGGTATAATTCTTGAATATCTTAAAATCCATGTATGATTTTGCAAATCTGACTTCGTATTCTTTTTCAAAAGGCAATATTATGTTGGAAAGGGGTGGTCTTCAATTTTTAGGCCACTCGTATCGAAAAATAATATTTTGGGTCATTTGGGGTTATCTAGTAGGGTACGTGACTAGTCCACGTCGTAGACATGGTGTCCCGTAGTACAAAAATAGCCTAAACTCATTCTTAGGTCAAAAAATGGTTAGACTGATGCCTAGGGAATCACAGGTATGTTTTACCACCTTGTTGCATTTTATTTTTATGAGTTTTGTGCAGTAACGACACTGCACTATCTTTTTGGAGAGGCTGGGGCATCCTGCCACTTGAGAGTTTTTCTTGCCATGTTTCTTTTCTCCCAAGTGTATTATTATATAGTAGAACTGACATGTTTAGGTTATTTATCTGTCTAAATACAAGTGTTGTTAGGAATCTATAGTAAATCCCTGATATGTTTAAAAAGTTTTTCAAAGCTTCCATATGCATCTTATCCCGACTAACTTGTATGACCTCTGTAAAGCATTTTACACATGTTCCAGTTACATCTTGATGAATAAAGCATGACTATGTTAGTTAATACTGAATAGTGTAGGATATGTGTCATGTGTGTGTGAGCTTATTTGTTTGATTTGATTAACGTACTTGTAAGCTAGAACTTGCCTGGTTGGTCCCACTAAGATGATTGAATGATTGGATTAGGACAATATCTTAGGACATTTTTGTTGTGAAGTCACTTAGCGTGATATTGACCAACCAAATGAAGTTGTCCCTTTGAACCAAAAGTTGAACCTGCATAGACCTTTTCTTTGTAATCACCTAACTCACTTGCCTTATATATCTGCAAATCTTAACCTTTGGCCCTAGTCTCTCCAAGGATATTATGAACCTCAACCTAGCCAAAAGCCTAAGTTGAGGGTGGCGTATACTGGCCCTGGTCCTTTAAAAAGACATTGTGAATCTAAACTCAGGCCAAAAGCCTAAGTTGTGGGTGGCTATTGTAGGAGGAGCAGAAACGTAAGTGTGTGAAAGAGTCGAGTGATAAGAGGAAAAAAAGGTTTGGGGGTGTGAACATGAGAGAATAAAAGAGCAAAAAAGAAAAAAAATGAATGAACATAGGAATCACCCCAATGGCAAGGAAAGTGGTGAAAAGTAGGGGCAATAAGAACTTTGGAGGATGAAAGTAAATAGCTAAGCCAAAGTAGTGCCTTGGAGAGGCTTATTAGTAACTTTTCTCCTAAATATAGCTCACCCTATCCTAAGCCTACATTACAAACCACAAATGTCCTAAGTGATCCTAAAAAGGTCATTCGAGAGACAAGGTGGTGAAAATAAGGGCAAACTTATGGTCAGTACTTGTGTGATTGTCAAAAATCTATTGTGAGCGTGAGTGCCAATATTCCAGTATCTGTTTTCGCATTTATACATTGTGTGTTTGACTTCTTTGTGGTGAAGGCAGTATCCTTGCATTGTTTGGTTGCTAATTCGACATTGTCATATTTGTTCTTGAGCTTATTTGGGCCAACTATGTACGGTGTAATGCTTAGCTTGGTCTATGCAGGTCTGTTGGGGTGTGAGTGCATTATAAGCTTGTTTTAAGGGCATGCATTGGAAAATTTTGGGGTTATTGTATGATTTTTGCTGGGTACTTGTATTTTCACGGTTACTTGTTTTGTGTTAGTCATTTCTTGAGGAAAACAATAATTCTTAGTTGAGGGTGCTGATGAGTCATGAAAATACAACTCTTACGATGCCTTAAACATGGGATTTTTACTAGTTCTCAAGAAATTTTGTTGGTTTAATGTTTTATTTTGAGTTAATATACAGGGAAATGGAGAAGGCATGAAAAAGCTCAAGTGTCTCTACATGGGTACCACTACAAGTCGTGCAAGACCACACGGACCATAGGAGGTGTCTTGGAGCTGGCATGAAATGATATTGTGCAACAAAGGAGCCAAGTGAAGCTCCACGGGGGCTCTCACAGCTCGTGACGCCTTAGACGACTTGTGATGATCTACCGTGACACCACACTTGGGCGTGCTGAGATTGGATGGAGAAAAAGGAGTCAAGGTGAATTCCACAGGCCATTGCATGGACTATGGAACACGGATCATGTGGCTATCTATTGAGTTGACGTAGATTTGGGAAATCACTGTCGAAATTGAGCAAAATGATACAAGTTGAAGTCCATGCCACACTCTACGGGTCGTAGAACTCCACACAAACCATGAAGAGGGTTGTAGTGTTGAGGTGGTTTTTGGAAATGAAGAAGTTCTCCAAGGCAAGGTTCATGGACAATCTACATGGACCATGAACCCCACCACGGGTCGTGTAGCATAGTCGTGGAAGAGAGCTCAAGATCGAGGACCAAGTTGTAATGACCCGAAAATTTTTGAACTTTGTAATGGTTGGTCAAGGTTAGTATTGGATTCTTCATTGTTGAATTTTGGTATTTATGGGTTGTATTTAAGTGGCCTGATTCAAAGGGATTGTTTTGGTAAAAGGTTGTAAGGCCATTTAGGAAACACTGACGTTGAATAGTCATATCTGTTGGTACGAGATAAACTGTGTGGTCTATTATATATCAAATCGAATATCTTTGAGTTATCTTCGCAACACAACTGATTTCACTTGATTCGGAGTTCGGATGTGAAATTTATACCGTTTGCAGTGAGACTGCCCGTATTTGGAAGTATGCTGAAAAAAGGATTTGGGACGGAGTGAAGTGAGTGACCACGGACCATTTGGTGGTTCACGGTCCATGGTGTGTCCCATGGTTTTATCCAGTGGGCATTTTTGGAGGTTGGACCAAGCCCTGGACCAAGTGAAACTCCATGGACCACTTCACGGTCCGTGTGAGCCTTCACAGTCTGTGAGGGGGTCCTGTTAAGTGATCCAGAGAGTTGGCCAAGGCTTATAGCTGGACTCCGGACCAAGTGATGCTCCACAGACCAGTACACGGTCCGTGTGCATCTACACAGTATATGAGGCCCCTCGTGAGTTGGTCCAAAAAGTCCCCTGAGAGTTCGAGCTGAAGTCGAGACCAAGTGAGGTCTCACGGACAGGTTCACGGTCCGTGAGCCTCTGGATAACACCTGGGCAACTTCCGTGAGGCCCTATTTTCTGTAATCCTATCTGTTTCATTAATGGTTAATTCATAATTCTGTTTAATCCTATGTCTCTTT
Organism: Solanum aculeatissimum; assembly: GCA_038996855.1. Classification (NCBI taxonomy): domain Eukaryota; kingdom Viridiplantae; phylum Streptophyta; class Magnoliopsida; order Solanales; family Solanaceae; genus Solanum; species Solanum aculeatissimum. Next base: position 18,881 of record JBCEWC010009261.1, read on the forward strand.
TAGCCTTTCTAAGGTCTCCTAACATCCCTAAATCAAACCCTAATCCCCTTTCATCCATTCTAACACTCTTCAA
>JBCEWC010009262.1:0-18952 GCA_038996855.1 Solanum aculeatissimum
GGCTCTTTGAGCATTTTGGATGCTTGCATCCCCATGATATTGTCTTGATTGCTTGTTATGACAAGCCCATGTATATGGAGCTACTCTTTGCATGAAGCATGACATGAAATTTGATTTGACGTTTTAGCACCATGATGCATGATTTAAACTATGTTAAGCTCTTGTTAAGTATGCATGAAGGATTTGAAAGTATGTTTGGCTTCTAAGCCCATGATGCATGATTTGAAGTTTAAGTGTCAAGTTTCATTTAAAAGTATGCATATATATATGTATAATTATTCTTGTGGGATGATGGCTTAGTAGCGAGAAGGATTGGAGTAATAAGTGGGCTATCCCCAAGGGTCCCACTCCTTTCTCGAAACTATGGGCCTACATAGGTTGCTACCAAAAAGACCGGGTTGTAAGGTATGTCATTGACATAATAAGATATGATATGTAATGACATGCTTGAATGTAAACCCTTCATAAATGACCAGGTCATAAGGAAGGTGGCCATCACATCAAAATGACCGGGTCGTAAGGTGTGGTGAAGATTACCTTTGGCAAGTAGTTTTCTCCAATCCAATGGGAGGCATCATTGGGCAAGGTCATTTTGTAGCTCACGTGGACTTGTGAAGTCAGTTATGGTTACATCCCCGCTATATATGATCATAGGATTGCATCTCATGCATCATGGCATAGCATATTAATTTATTATCCTTTGGCTACGTGCATTCCTTTCGTATACTTGTCCCCTTGTCATGTTACTTGGTCACATTATACTTGCCATATGCATTGCACGCCTGTATACTTATTGCTTAATTGTGCTAACCCATACTCTTGTCTACATGATCTAACTATGTATGTATCGGCAACGACTTCCACATTCCACCGAACGACGTGTGGATCACTCTTAAAGACTTGCAATAGTGGTGATCCCTTTTGTTCAAGGGCAATAGCCATTTTCCATCCACCTAGTTTTATTATGTTGTTTATTTCATTTATGTATTGATGGTGATCCTCAAACTATATTGAGGCCCCGTTTCATCTATGTAGAGGCTTATGGACAAACTCTAACTCTTGTACTCCGACTTGAAATGTTGAATGTTATGCTTATGGAAACTTTGCTTATTAGTCTTGAATACAAGGATTTTCATTTATTATGCTTATGATATGAATGTGGGGGATTTGAATGACTATGTGCTTATGTGGTAAGTCCCATAATCTCGGTGTGCCCCTATAGTTGAATTTCCCTTTCTCGTTCCCTTAGAGATTATTCTACGTGTTACGTGAACTCATGTTGATCTCATTCCCGAAAATGTCCACATAGCTTGAGTCCCAAGTCCCGAACCCCTTAGAGCTTATATGTTATGTGCTTAGCTTCCGCGTTTTTGAACCGATAATGAGTGTAATGATGCTATGATGGCTTGATCGAGGACTTTCGGGTTCTCCTTCGCCATGTCACATCTAGACCCCCTATCCGGGTCGTGACAGATGCACTCTAATTGGCTTTGTTCTGATTTGGAGACTTAGAATATGTGCTTGGTTTATGTTGACTAGTTGACAACCCTATCTTGTTAGTTGATTAAAACTCTCATAAATTAGGGTTTTTTCTTCTTTTATTATTGTATTTGGAAGATGGTCCGCCAACTAATTTCCTTCTTTGAAAATGTGTTGAATTGTTATATGTTTCTTAGCCATGTGTATCTTAAATTCCTCTACTATTTCCACTATATCCCAAGGGACTTCCCAAGACTCCTTATGTATTTGAACCATTACAAGTGAGTCTATTTCTAGAATTTTCAATATGTATATATCTTTCCCCGCAGTACCTCACAACTTCTAGAATAGCCCTAGCTTATGCCTGTATGTTAGACATTTGTCCTAAAATTTGGGCTTATGCATAGTAGAGATCCCCCTTGATGATTTCTTATGCAGAAGCCATATGATCTTCGCCCAGGATTTTCTTTACTTGTTCCATCTGTATTGTATTTATGATATCTAGTAGGTGGTAGATTCCAGTTGACAATATGTGGTATAATTTGGGTTTGTATTCACCTAGGAACCTTAGAAAATCCCCCCAATTGTATCCAATCACCCTTAATTTATGATACAGTATTCCAATCAAGTAGTGTATATTTTCCTGGACATTACGGATCATTGTATCCATGGAAATATCTCCTCCATGTCTTCTACAATTCCTCCTATTACATAATTCCCAGCAGATCAAAGTCGGGATGACTTTATATATTTGTTGCAGTTTTGATGTTTCTGCCCCATACCACCACCTCTTAATTAGTGATTGAAGTTATGTTCCTTCCACCTTTATCGATGCAAACCCAGTAAAGTATTTTCATAGCTTACCTGTTGTAGCATATGTAAAAAATAGATGATCTATTATTTCTCCTATTTGTCCTTCACAGCACCAACATCCAGATACAAGTTTATTCTCATTCTTTTCAGGTTGTCATCAAAAGGAATTCTTCCTTTCTAGGCTTTCCAAAAAAGAAATAAATTTTAAAGGATAAACCTTTGGTCCAAAGGAACTTCTCTACTTCTCTATATCTATTTCTAGTCCTCATTAGTTCCCAGGTAGACTTAACTAAGCTATGAAGTAGATTCTTGTATTCCCCATCCACCATGCTTTATCACTCCCCTCTTCTGATATTGGAGGTATTATATCCTCACAAATATAATTCACTATTTCCTCATTTGAAATGTAAGACTATAGCTTTTGTCTATTCCACTCCCTATGTAAGACAAATTTATTTACCTCTATCTGCTCTTTTGAAGAATTGTTCTATTCAATGTAGTATAAGGCTCCAAGTTTGGTCCAATTATCAAATCAAAAGCTAGCTCTTCCTATTTTAACCAAGCATCATATGTTATGTTCTATCTCCTCTCTGATCATAACCATATTCTTTCATATCTGAGAAGCTCCTATTCCTTTAGCAATCACTGGGTGCAATTTTTCGCAGTATTTATTCCACATAAAGTTGGCCCATAAAGAGTTTGTGGAAGTTCTAAATTTCCACCATAGCTTTGCGAAAAGTGCATTCACCATGTTGTATAAAGATTTGAACCCAATGCGTCCTTCTTCCTAAGGGAAACATAACATATCCCAAGCAATCCAATGCTTGCCATTTGTCTCCCCATAGTTTCCCCAGAAGAACTTAGTAATAATTCTATGCATAATCTCAATCACCCCCTTAGGAGGATTTATAGTTGACATTTGATAGATAGGTATTGATTATAACACATGCTTAATCAAGATATACTTACCCCTTGGGGTCAGTAGTTTGCTCTTCTAGGACATAATTCTAGCAGTCATTTTTTTAATTAGGCCTTCAAAATATTATTTCTTCTTCTTGCCATAGAAAATGGGACATCCTTAGTATGTAAATGGAAAGATCCCTTGTGCAATGCCTATCCACCTCCTCATTTTCTGCCCTACTGTAATAGGAGCTTTATCATACAGATATAGGAAGCTTTTATTTAGATTAATCATCTGCCCTGGTACTCTTTCATAGTCTTCCAATACCTTCATCATCATCAATACAAACTTCTTATTGGCATAACAGAATAGAATTATATCATATGCATAGGAGAGATGATTTATTTTGTCACTCCACTTGGGCAAACCAAAACCAATAAAGTCCTCCTTTTCATTGAGATTATTTAAAGATCTGAATAGCACCTCAGCTGCAATATGATGTCGCTCAAGCCACACCTCCTTTTTGAGGTATAGCGATCATTATAAAGTAAATAACCTAATCAAGGTTAGGGTCAATTCCTCAGAGAATATGGTAGACTCAAGAATTAATTCAATGTAAGTCGGGATGACTAACCTATTTATCTCCTAAAAAAAGGGAGTTTTGTAAAGTGAAATTAACTAAACTAAACTAATGCAGGTGTAGAGAAATTAGTAGAAGAGCTAACTAGGGTAATGTGATCCCCATTAATTCCTAACTTGGTATTATCAGATAAATGTAACCTTTCCAGTGTGTAGGTGTAGGACAGTAAGCTAGGTTCACCTAAGCCTTTGATCTAGCGAATAGGTAAATTTCATTATGTAACTTGATCCATCTCTGTGATGTGACATTACTAACCCGTACTTTTTGTCTTAGTACAACCTCCCCTTGATCCAGTTTGGTTGATTAGATGAGAACATCTCAATTGAATCCTGTTAATTGCCTCTTTTCCTATTCATTACTTCTTTGATCCGATAAGTAACACTATGCAAGTTCTAACATAGGCCTCCGTTAAATAGAAATTAAAGTGAAGAGGATTAATTAATACAACCTAGCATACCTTCCAAGAAATACATAATATCTAATTTTACCTTGTTAGTTCCTCATGGTTCCCACAACCCTAGTTGTGGATTTAGCTATACATGCTCAATATAAATGCAGGAAGTATGAAGTATAGTAACATAATTGTGCACTTACACAGATAAATTATGAATATGAAATCAAACTCTTCAATTAGAATCACAAGGTCGAAATAACAACACACAATAATATTTTTCCACTCAAAATATGATAAATCCTAAGTGTATTCTCTAAAACCTTATTCAGACTTCGTGAATCCAGTCTCTCCTTATGAAAAATAACCTAAAACTCTATTTATAATGTGTAAGATACAAAACCAAAATAGAATAAGAAAATTATGTTGGCATACTCTACGGGCAGGTTCAAGGCTCGTACATTAATCTATGGCCCGTATATCAAGGTTTTGTGGACTATAACTGGATTCTAGAGATTCCTTCTACGAGACCTTTCCACGGGTCATGTAAGACTCTACAGCCCGTGATGGGTTTTGTCTAATGATTTTTCAGAAATTCTCCACTTTTTTATCCTCAGGGAACGACCACACTCTACGATTTATGGATCGATCTATGAATCATCCACTTCTACGACCCTTAAAGGGTTCCGTGGATTATCAAAAATTGTTGCTTCAGCATACTTTGCCTAAAAACCATGCCAACACTGAAATCTTGCAAAACAAACACACAAACTCATCAAATCTACTAACATCGCTTTGAGAACACATAAAATTCCAAGTTTTAAGTATCAAAAGTGTTGCATTTTTGCAGCACATTAACACCCTCAACTTAAAATTGTTGCTTGTCCTCAAGCGACAGACTCAATCTATATAAGCAGTATAGATACACACAAACCTCAACTTAATGGCACAGACTTTATCATAATCAAACACAAACACCCACACCTCTTTTTAAATACATATCAGACAACTATCAAGCAAACCAATGCAAATCAATACACCTTACAGTGCAACTATGATAAGTTATGTAAACCTAAATAAGCAACAATGACTGATTTAGTCAAATATCAACAATGCAATGCAAGTGCCCTCACAAAAAGAAGTCTCATTCCTCACTTCGGATCATATTTTCAAATTTAGTACTTGGTACAATACTACAACACTTACTCTCACAAATGATATTCAAATATTGTGACCAATACCATAGGCTTGCCCCTATACTCACGACTAATGCCTTTGGCTAGTTGGACTAGGGACACTTTAAGACTTTCTAGGCTTGTAACGTAGGCTCAGGGGGCTTTGGTGGGATATCTTAGGAACATAGTGACTAATGGCCCTTCTTGACACCACGTTTTTCTACACTTTTTCCCTACCAACCTATTTTTTTCTCATTCCTATTTTTCTCTCTTTTCTAAGTTTTTTAGGGTGCTTTGTTCTCATTCTGCACAATGCTTTTATTATATTTTTGTTTCTATTTACCACACTGATTAGACATTTTTTTTATTTTTCTCACACCCTTTAGTACATTTTCCTTCCCTTTTTCTGTATCATTAGTTTTCCCCTCTTTACATGACTTCCCTATCACTAGCCACACTCAACTCAGGTTTTTCGCCTGAGTTGAGGTGCACAATATCCGTCCTCAGAACCAGGGCCACTCTTTTGGTAGGAACCCTCAACTTAAGCTTTTTGCTTCAGTCGAGATGCACAATATGCAAGAAAGAAATAGGGCTAAGTTTAGGACTTATCAATTATCAAGGCAAGGTTACTTAGGTATTTACAAAGAAAGAGGTCAATTTCAAGCTCAAGCACAGGGAACAAAGGATATATAACACATTTGGTCGGTTATTTAGGCTAAGTGGACTATTAAGAACAATGACCTAAGATCCTTTCCTAACCAACTAATCTACAGTATAAGTCAGAGTAATAGGGCAAGTTCTGAATTGAAACACAGTACTGAATCATGCAATTTAAGCCCACTCACACATGGCACTGCATACTTGTCAACACAGATTTTAGATCATGCTTTTTATCACAATTTAGCCTAACTTATCAGAACAAGCACTGTCAAACAACAAATAATGCATGGTTGCTATCAAGACTAACTAAGATAAATTTTTTGGTGGGCATTATTTTTTAACAAAAACACAATTATGCCATAGATATAAGTATTGTATGCTACTAATACTACCTAAACATTCTAAACATGTGATTCAACAAAAAATAAATATCCATGGGGAAAACGAACACTGACAAGAAAACCCTTTGGATAAAAGATTGAGATAGTTATAGGCCAAAGCTACTCAGACTTCACTGAGGCCTATAAAAACCCACACCCCATCGAAAAAGTTTTGCATTATCCCTAATGCACACAATATATAAAAAATAAAGAACCGGGGTCAAAGGAACATACTTGGGTGCCTGAACGTCTCACTCCTCTTGGGTTGCCTTCTAAGTAGTGCCTGATTTGGTGTTGTGGCAAGATATAGACCACTTGATTACTCAAACATAATTAAGTGCCCATGCTTCCACTGTCTTAATATCTTTATCATTGCCAAAATACATTTTTACTCTTTGGCCATTCACCTTGAAAGTTGAGTCATTCCTTTTCTCCAATTTGATGGCTCAATGGTTGAAGCCTCATACTATTTTGAAGGGTCCAATCCATTTAGACTTGAGTTTTCCAAGGAAAAACCTCAATCTAGAGTTATAGAGTAACACCAAGTCTTTGGGCATGAACTGGCGATTTTCGATGTGGCAACCATGCTGCAACTTCATCTTTTCTTTGTACAGGGCTAAACTTTCATATGCCTTTAAGCAGAATTTGTCAGGCTCATTCAACTAGTTCAGCCTCAACGTTGCCAAATCATTCTAATCAAGATTCAACTTTTTCAAACACAGATCGCCTTGTGCTCTAGTTCTATCGGTAAGTGGTAGGCTTTTCAAAATCCAAGTTGGTAGGGAGACATACCTATCGTGGTTTTGAATGTAGTTCGATAAACCCATAATGCATCATACAACTTTTGTGACCAGTCCATCCAGTTTGCATTCACTATTTTAGATAAAATCTTTTTGATCTCCCGATTCGAGACCTCCACTTGCCCACTAATTTGAGGATGGTAGGATTTCACCACTCTATGCTTGACCCCATACTTCTTAAGTAGAGTTTTGCATAACCTATTGAAGAAATGTGAACCTCCATCAATGATTATGGCCCAAGGGGTGCCAAATCTAGAGAAGATGTTCCTTTTCAAGAATGTTGTGACACTCTTGCCTTCATTATTAGGAAGCACCACTGCTTCTACCCACTTTGATACATAGTCCGTAGTCACTAGGATGTACTTTTTTCCATTTCAGGTAACAAACGGTCCCATGAAATCTATCCCCCATACATTAAATAATTTGATCACCATAATGGGGTTTAGAGGAAACTCATGTTTGCAGGAGACACCCCCCTTCTCTCTGCATCTATCACAAGCCTTAGTGTATTCGTGGGCATCCTGATAGATGGTTGGCCAATAGTAGCCACACTGCAAAATCTTTAATGTTGTTCGAACTCCACTATGATGTCCTCCAACTAGGGATGAATGGCACACTTCTAGAATGCTCATCATTTCAACCTCAAGAACATAGCGGCAAATAATCCCATCTTCACAGACAAGGAACAAGTATGGGTCATCCCAAAAATATTTTTTACGTCAGTCATGAACATCCGACATTGGTAAGGTGTCAGATCGGGGGGCACAATGTTGCTAACCAAATAGTTTGCAAAATCCACAAACCATGGAATTAAATCATGTGATTCTTCCAGGACACTTTCATCAGGAAAAGAATCATCAATCTCAACCCTATCATCATGCTTCGTTATGGCCTCATCATCTAAGCTAGATAGGTGATTTGTAATATGGTTCTCTATTCCTTTTCTACCGATCACCTCGAAGTTAAACTCTTAGAGCAGGAGTATCCATTGGATCAACCTCAATTTCTCATCCTTTTACATCATTAAGTACCACAATTGTGAGTGATCCGTGTGTACAATAACTTTGGTCCCCAAGAGATAGGATCTAAACTTTTCATAAACTGTGAGTAACTCGTATTTTGTGACCGTGTAGTTCTTTTGTGTTGCATTCAGGGCTTTACTGGCATAATATATTGGATGTGAGATCTTCTCACTGCACTGTCCCAATACCACACCAAGTGCTACCCCACTTGTATCGCACATGATTTCAAACATTCTAGAGCAATAATAATAAGGGCTAATGTCAACCTCTGCTTCAATCCTTCAAACGTTTTATGGCATGCATCATCAAATACAAACTTGGTCTCCTTTTCGAGCAATTTGCATAAAGGGTGTGCAATCTTTGAGAAGTCCTTGATGAAGCGTCGGTATAACCCTGCATGCCCCAAAAGGCTCCTTACCCCTTTAACAAAGATAGGTGGGGGAAGCTTCTCAATCACCTTTATCTTGGCTCTGTCTACTTGAATGACCTTGATATAAATTTTGTGCCCTAACATGATGCCTTCTTTCACCATGAAGTAACACTTCTCTGAATTCAAAACTAGATGGCATTATTTGCACCTCTGTAACACTGCCTATAAATTCTTCAGACAATCTGTAAATGAGTCGCCCACCATACTGAAGACATCTATGAATACCTCGATTGTGTTTTCCACCATATCTGAGAAGATGGATGTCACGACCTGTAAGTGGGGCCTATATGTGACAAGGCAAAGGAGAACCTTAAAGTCCTCGATCAAGCCATCATAGCATCATTACTCACATCATCGATTTGGAATCGCGGAAAAGTAAACATATAACACATAATTCTACTGAAAATGGGGCTTTGGACTTAAGCTATGGGAATGCTGCTAGGAATGGGATGAACATAGATTACATAGCACATAACAAGTATTTCTAAGGGGCGGGTAAGTAGAACTCAAGCCATGGGGGCACACCAAATTATGGGACTTTCCACATAAGCACATTCCCAACATTCACAAGTCCAAGCATAATTGAAACATCATTCTCATAGCCAAATCTCATTAGTCATAATATCTCATCAAAACATAATACAACGTGCAAGAGTCTAACATGTCCAATATAGCCACTACATAAGATAGAGCAGGTCCTCGACTTAATTCGGGCTCACCCTCAATTCATAAAGAGAGAACCTGAGAGAGTAGTCCCGAATAAGCATAGCCGTACGATACTCTTTCACAACCAAATCAGAGATACCAGAGATGAACTTGTGCATTCTTGCACGAGGATCCGCTACAAGCATAGGGGCATATTTGGAAAGCTTAGTGAACTTGAGAGAGTAGTCCCTCATGGTCATACAACCTTGTCAATGATTGATGAACTTGGTCATTTTGGCTTCCCTAAGCTCAAGAGAAAAGAAATGATCAAGGAAAGCCATTTTGAATTCTTTCCGTCTAACCTTGACATCAACCATTTGCTCAACCAACCATTGCTTATACCACACTTGGGCCATGTCTTTCAATTGATATGCGGCCAACTCAGCTTTCTCTTCCGAACTCACCCCCATTATAGTAAATAGCTTAGTGAGTTCATCAATGAACTTTTGAGCATCCTCGTCCACTTTTGAGCCAAACAACTCCCGGAGGGTTCATCAGGGTGAAATTTCTCACCCTATAAGTTGGAGTACTAACATTCACGGGATTAGCTGGACAGGCTTGGTTAGACACTGCTTGGGCGAACATAGCAACCACATGTCTAAACTCTGCATGATATACTTGTTCCTCTACCGGTGCCCGAGGGGCTTGTTCCTCAACTTCCGGAGCTTGAAGAGGGAAGGGAGCTCTTCTAGGAGGCACGTTCTAAAAGAGCGACAAAAACACCAAGAGTTTAGAAAATTTATCGTAATAACTTATGGCACGACATAAGAAAGTAATGAAAAGAGATAAATTCCTAAAACATCATCATAGCCTATTGTTCATAGGCATGGCGTGCATCACACCCATGAACAAGACTCTAATCGATGCGGCATGTTGGACTTCGAGGATCATTTACAAACCTAGAGCTCTGATACCATCTTTGTCATGACCTGGAAGTGGGGCCTAGATGTGACATGGCAAAGGAGAACCCGAAAGTCCTCGATCAAGCCATCATAGCATCATTACTCAGATCATTGGTTTGGAAGCGCAAAAAAGTAAACATATAACATATAATTCTAGGGGAAGCAGAACTTTGGACTCAAGCTATGGGGATGTTGCTGGGAATGGGATGAACATGGATCACATAGCACATAACAAGTATTTCTAAGGGGCGGGTAAGTAGGACTCAAGCTATGGGGGCACACCGAGTTATGCAATTTTCCACATAAACACATTTCCAACATTCACAAGTCCAAGCATAATCATAGCATAATCGAAGCATTGTTCTCATAGACAAATCTCATTTGTCATAACATCTCATCAAAAATATAATACAACATGTAATAGTCTAACATGTCAAACATAGCCTCTACATAAGATAGAGCGGAGCCTCGACATAATCTGGGCTCACCCTCAATTCATAAAGAGAGAAAATAAAGTAATACAAGGAAGAGGAAAGTAGATATTTCCCTTGAAAAAAGGGCTCACCACAAGCAAAGACTTCAAGGATGTCACTCGTCGTTCAACGGTAGATAGAGGTTGTCACCAGTCCCTATATGGTTAGAACATGTTGACAAGAATATGGGTTAGCACAATAAGGCACTAAGTATGCGGGCATGCAAATGCATATGCACATGAACCTATAATGACCTAGATGACAAGGGCACATACGGAGAAAGGGAATATAAGAAAGGATTATATATCAATATGCCAAGATGACCATGATGAATGAAATGCCATAATATTTATAGTATTGAGGGGATGCAACCATAAACGAAATCCAAACTCATGTGAGCTACAACATGAACTTTCCCGATGAGGCCTTCCATCGGATTGGAGAAGATTACTTGTCAAAGGTAATCTACACCACACCTTACGGGCCTCTCATTTCTGTGTGATAGCCACCTTCCTTATCACTGGGTCATTTCGGAAGGATTTACATAACATAGCATATCATATCATATCAAAGCATACCTTATGGGCCTCTCATTTTGGTAGCAACTTACATTGGCACATAGTTTCGGGAAAAGAGCGAGACCCTTGGGGATAACTCACTTACTACTCCAATCCTTCTCGGTACTAAGTCATCATCTCACAATAATACGTATACATATACATGCTTTAAAATGGAAACGTGACACTTGAACATCAAACCATGCATACTTAGGCTTAAAAGCCAAATCACTTTTGTTACTCTTATGCATTCTTAACGAGAGTCAAACACATTTCATAATCATGCTTCATGGGATAAAAAGCCAAATGCACTTTCATGTCATACTTCATGCATAAGAGTAGCTCCATACTTTTCATAACTTGTCATATCATATTGGTGTAAACACCCATGTTGCTAAAAGCGCCATATCATAGGCATTATGTGATCATATTTTTGTCATAACCCATACTTGTTCTAAATCAGAATTCATAAACATGTTTGGGACTTAGCCTACATCAAAACCTTCATGAAAATCCATGATCATGCATGCAAATTCCATGAGTAACAATGGAAATAGCATGGGCACTAGAATTCATACTTTAGATTCAAATCAAGATCATTTCATAAGAGATTCAAGTTAAACCAACCTTTAAAACATCATTTAAATACTACCCATGCATAGTTTAAGAGTAAGGGGACAAGCATGACTTGACCTTCATCAAATCCATTGATATTTCATAGAATTCAAACTTAAATCAACTTTAAATCCCCTAGTTTCTACAGTCCACAACTCAATTCAATTAAATACTTTAAAATTTAAAGAACCCAACATTAAAGAAAACTTAAAATCATAATTTAAAGAGGAGGGTTCTTGTGTCTTCATGGATGAAAGGGAATCCATTAATTAATCCCACATACCTTGAGACTAATCAAGAGAATTGGATGATTTCACAACAAGGATGATTTTCCCAAAATTGCTTCAAGCTTTCATCAATGGAGATCAAGAGGATTGAGAGAATTTTGGTGAGGATTGAGGAGTGTTAAAATGGATGAAAGGGGATTAGGGTTTGATTTAGGGGTGTTAGGAGATCTTAGAAAGGCTAAAAGGGGGTAGAGGATCTAATTAAATTACGAATTAACCATTAATGAGATGGAGGGGATCACTGAACACAGTGCACCGCGGAAGGCACCCAGTGGCTGTCCAGAGGCTCACAAACGTGAGCTTGTCCATGAGACCTCACTTGGTCTTGGCTTTGGCTCGAACTCTCACGGGACTTTCTGGACCAACTCACGAGGAGCCTCACGGACTGTTTCGCTGCACACGGACTGTCTACTAGTCCGTGGAGCATCACTTCGTCCAGATTCCAACCCCAAACCTTGGTAACATCACTGGATCACCCTACGGGACCCTTCACGGGCTGTGAAGGGTCACACGGACCGTGAGGTGGTCTGTGAGACCACACTTAGTCCATGGCTTGGCCCCCAACCCCTAGGATCACACTGGAACAACCCACGAGCACTCCCACAGACCGTGGACTACCAAACGGTCTGTGGTCCCACCCTTAGACCCTATTTCAGAACCTTTTTTCAGCATACTTCCAATTACGGGTAGTCTTACTGCCAGAGCCGTAACTTTCACATCCGAACAAATAATTGAGTGAAACCAATTGTGTTACGAAGATAACTCAAAGATCTTCGATTTAATATATATTATCTCACATAGTTCAACCTATACCAAAAGATATGGTGTCTCAAAGTCAGTGTTGCCTAAATGGCCTCACAACCTTCCACCAAAATGATTATCTTGAATCCGGCCACTGAAATAAAACCCATGGCTAAAAAAATTCAACCATTACCAGTTCAAAACTAACCTTGATCAACCATTACAATGTTCAAAAAAATTTAGATCATTACTATAGACATTATACATCTCTGGAATGTGGTTGGTCCATTGCATAGCCCAAATGGCATCCTCTTGAATGTGAAGGCTCCATAGGGACATATAAATATGGTCTTCTCTTGGTCCTCTGGAGCGATGGAGATCTGATTGTACCCTGAGTAACTATCGAGAAAGTAAAACCAGCCTTTTTCTTCTAACCAGTCTAAATTTGATCCATGAATGACATAGGTAAGTGATCTTTATCCATCGAGACATTGAGTTTCCAGTAGTCCATACATACCCTTCATCCTATGACTAGTCACATGGGGATCAATTTGTTGCTCGCATTAGGGACCATAGTAATACCTCACTTCTTTTGAACACATTGGACCAGACTTACCCATTCATTATCAGCTATCGAGTATATTAAACTTGCATCCAACCATTTGATGATTTCCTTATGCACAACCTCCTACATGGGTGGGTTGCGGCGTCTTTGGTGTTCTACACTCTGCTTGTAACCTTTGACCAGTTGGATCTTATGGCTACATACCCCAGGTGGAATACCAATGATGTTTTCTATAGACCATCCTATAGCCCTCTTGAACTGCTATAGCACTGCGACTAATGCCTTCTCCTATTCATCCGTTAGGTCCGTTGCCGCTATGACCGACAATGTGTTTTTTGTACCAAGAAACACATATCTATGATGGGTTGGAAGGACTTTTAATTCAATCAATGATGGCTCCTATAAGGAGGGTTTTGTGGGTCGCAAATCCTAATTTTTCAAGTCCAGATCCAGCTTAGTTTGTCGGCAGAGGATACTAGACACTCTTAGAGCCTGTATGGTTTTATCATAGTCTGGTACCTCCTCCAAAGTGTCGAAACCTAGCCTTTCTTCAATTGGAACTTCTTGTTCCTCCTCATCTTTAGCATGGTTCAGGTCATCCTGAACCATCCTTAGCTATACTTAATTCCTGAAATAAACAAAAATAACAAAAAGACGTAACATAAGAAATATAAGACCTAATCCCCATAATTACTTGAATTAACCAAGTCTATCCATATTCCCCAATAATATCACAAAAAAACTTGATGTCACTCAAGCCACACCTTCTTTTTGAGATAAAGCAATCGCTGTCAAGTAAATAACCTAACTGATCCATCTCTGTGATGTGACATTACTAACCCTTACTTTTTATCCCAGTACAACCTCTCCTTGATACAGTTTGGTTGATTAGATGAGAACATCTCAATCGAATCCTGTTAATTACCTCTTTTCCTATTCATTACTTCCTTGTTTCAGCAAGTAACACTGCGCGAGTTCTAACGTAGGCCTCCATTAAAAAGTAGTTAAAGTGAAGAGGATTAATCAATACAACCTAGGACACCTTCAAGAATTAAATAATATTCGATTTTACCTTGTTAGTTCCTCATGGTTCTCACAACCCTAGTTGCAGATTTAGCTATGCATAGTTAGTATAAATGCAGAAATTATGAAGTAGAGTAACATAATTGAGCACTTACACATATGAATTAAGAATATGAAATCCAACTCTTCAATTAGAATCTTAAGGTCAAATAAGAACACATAATAATGTTTTTCCACTCAAAATATGATAAATCCTAAGTGTATTCTCTAAAACCTTGTTCAGACATCGTGACACCTGTCAATCCTTATGAAAAATAACCTAAAAACCTATTTATAATGTGTAAAATACAAAACCAAAATGAAATAGGAAAACTATGTTGGCACACTCTATGGACAGGTTCACAGTTCGTGCAACAATCTACGACCCGTATGTCAAGGTTTCATGGACTGCAACTGGATTCTGGAGACTCCTTCTATGAGACCTTTCCACAGGCCATGTAAGATTCTACGGCCCATGAGGGGTTTCGTCTGATGACTTTTCAAAACTTCTCAACTTTCTAATCCTTAAGACACGACCACACTCTATGACTCTTGGATCGATCTACGACTCGTCTTCTTCCTTTGCGGAGTTTAATTCAAAAATTCACCCATCACTGGAAATTGCTGCAAGAACCTATTTATGGCTCAAGAACTATACCACAACCCGTAAAGGGTGTCTTGGATCGTCAAAAATTGCTGCTTCAGCATACTTTTCCCAAAAACCATGCCAATACTGAAATCCTATAAAACAAACATACAAACACATCAAATCTACTAAAATCGCTTTGATAACACACAAAATTCCAAGTTTTAAGCATCAAAAGTGTTGCATTTTGGTTGAACATCACAATAAAAATAAGATTGGGGATAAAGGATCCCCTTGTTTTACTCCTCTTGAGGAAGGGAAAAAACCATACATTTGCTCATTTATCAAAATTGAGTACCAGTTGTTGGATATTAGTCTCCATACCATATCAATTATTTCTTCCCCAAAACTCAGACTTCTCATCACTTTAGTCAATAAAACCCATGATACTCTATCATATGCCTTTGCCATGTCCAACTTCACCACCACATTATGATGTTTGTTCCGTTTATTGATATCCCTTATGGTTTCCTATGCTAGCAAGACATGTTTATGTTCCTTCCTTTCACAAACCCTGTTTGGTTGGCTAATATGATCTTATAAAGTACTTTCTCTATTATTCCTTGGAGGACCTTAGAAATGACTTTGTTTATAAATGTACTGAGCTTGATCGGTCTTAAGTCATTAAAATTTCTAACCACCTCGTTTTTAGGTATTAATACTAATGTAGTATAGGTGATGTATCTTGGAATCTCTACCCCACAAAAAACGTATTTGACTACCGTGATAATCTCCTCTTTGACTATCTCCCAGTAGGATTGATTAAATCTCCAGAAAAGCCATCAGGTCCACTTGCCCTATCTTTATTTAAGCCAAAGATAACTTCTCTAATTTCTCTTTCTTCTGACCAACTTTCCATTATCCCTCTGTCCTCCTCTGATAGTAACTTAGGGATATTTTTGAGTAGCTCATAGTTATTATTATCACTTGTCTCCATAAATTGATCTTGAAATATCTTAATAGCCTCTTCCCCAATTTTTCGTAAGGTTTCAAGGGTTCTTCCCTGATTTTCTTCAACAGTAAGAATCCACAATCTTTTCCTTCTCCCTTTTACATACGAGTGAAAGAACTTGGTGTTCTTATCCCCTTCCTTGAACCAATGCGTACCAGTTTTTTGCTTCCAGTAGTCCTCTTCAATTTTATGGTGTCTTCTCAGTTCTGCCTCTTCTCTTCTAAGGCCAACTCTATTCTCCTCTAAAGGGTTTAATTCATATTGCATTTCTTTCATTCTTACAATATCTTCTTGAGTATCAATCTTCTTGAAAGATCACCATATATAGCTCTGCTCTACTTGCTTAGTGCTGCCTTTACATGTTTCAGTTTCTCATGTAAAATCATGAAAAGAGATCCCTCTACTAGCAAGTCCCATGCTTTCTTCACCTCATCTTTAAAAGTCTGATGTTTGGTCCAGAAATTGAGGATTCTAAAAGGCTTCTTTATTGTATCCAGCCCTGATTTACAAGATACACTAAGAGGTGCATAATTTGATCTATCCTTGATCAGATATTGCACCTCACTCATATTACACTCTTGCCAAAAGGTCTCATTCCCAAATACTCTATCTAATCACTTGAATATATTGTTTACCTTTGTCCTTCCATTCTACCATGTATATAGACTCCCTAAAAATGGAAACTCAGTAAGGGCACAATTGTTGATGCATTGTGCAAAATTTGCAATTTCTATATGTGTCATAGGTAGGCCCCCTAGTTTTTCTGTTTCATTCATGATGACATTAAAGTCCCCACCAAAAATCCAAAGCATTTCAATATCCTCTAAAATCCACTCGATATCCTCCTATAATTCTAGCTTTTCAATTGCACAACATCTAGTATATATTGCCAAGGTCATAACAGCTTTCTGATTAGCTTAATGTTAGAACTTTAGAGTTATCTGTTGAAATGTGTTTGTCATTATTTCCCTTTCCCAATCATTATTCTAGAAAATCTAAATTTTTCAGAAATAATCTGCAATTGTATGCTCCATTCTAATCCTCCGTGTATAAACTTCTAATTTATAAGCCCCTATGAAGGGTTCAAACAGGGCTATATAAGAGTAATGATGCCTTCTTTTTAGGTCAATTACTTTCTAAAAGGCATTTTGAGATTGTACTGACCTAATATTCAAAAATAATATATTATGCACCATCATCTGCTACCTGATAGTTTGACTGAACTGCTCCTTATCTGTGTCTGACTACTTCTTGTCACCGTAGGTCTACCTCTATTTTTCTCATTCTTTAAATATTTAATTCTCCTTGGAGACAAGTCCCCACTTGTAGAAATATATTTTACATTACCCTGAATGTCTTATTTTGAGTATTCTTCATCCTCTATCCCATGTCTGTTTTGTTGCTGGGTATTGTTGTTGTTGTTTGTCTGTACTTGCACCTATGATTTTATACCTGAATCTCGTTCCTTGTTATCAATATCCCTGACCTTTGAACTGACTTCCTCATCCCTTTTTCCTGTCAAACCCAAGCCATCCACTCCTCTACTTAGTTGTTTCCTTGTTGTTGATAGATTATCATCCTCCTCCATAGTTCCCTTTCTCCCATAATATTCCTCTTTTTTTTCTAGATCTAGGTTGCCTGCACTGTCATCAATCTTCTCTTGTATCACCCTATCTACCTCACTGTCGTCTTCCTGCCTTATGTCCTCTATGTTTTTATCTTTTTCCTTCTTGTGAGTTGAAGTGTTATCTTCATTGTCCTTCCCAAAAATTTCCTCTACCCATTATTTGGTGCTTTTGTGTTGATCTTCACCCTTTTTTTCTTCAAATTATTTTTGTTGATCATCCCTTTCTCCCTCTCCCACCTGATTTCCTTCCAGCACTTGGAATTTATTAGTGGTAGCTACCTTATGCTTCATCTGTTTTTGGTCCCACCTCTGAATTATTCCCCCTTTGTGATAGCCTCTGTCTCTATTGCCCCAATTTTTTTATGTTTTCTCCTGGAACTCCGCACCCTGCTCTTGTGGTTTCTCAAGTTCCTTATTATTGTTGGTAATTGTTTCTGCCTTCATTTTATTTTCCCTTTTATTTTTATGTTTCTTGTCATCTTAAAATAATTCCATATGCAACACAAAATATCCTTCCTCATTGTGCCCCTAAAGCTTGCATGTATTACAATACTTTTGTAGGTAATCATATTTGATTTGTATCCGTTTGGCCATGATCTCTCCACTTTTCTTATTGATACCTACATTGACCCTTTTTGGTAGATCTTGCAACAAATCCACTTCAACTTTGACTCTAGCATATCTAGGTCTCGTTTTATTCATCGTTGCCATGTCCACTTGTAGTGGCTTACCCACAGCGCCACAATTGAGAAGATTGTTTCTTTACGAAAAAGGTTTAGAGGCAAAAAAGGCAATGATATCCATGCAAACACAACTATTGTCTCTGCATTCAGGTTTAATAAAGGTCCCACTTTAAAGTTTTCATTGGGTAGTTACAGTTTTTATGTGCAATATAGAATATTGGCTTGGATAGGAGATGTAATACCCCAAAATTTATCCTACCTAATTTGATGGGAGACCCAGAGAAAACTAAAAAAATGACTAAGAAAATCCACTGAGAGAAAACCACGAGGGCCATCTACAACCCGTAGATGAAGTTTCTGTCACGACCCGAAAAGGGGGCCTAGATGTGACATGGAAAAAGAGGACCCGAAGACCCTCGATCAAGCCATCATAGCATCATTACACA
>JBCEWC010009263.1:0-18952 GCA_038996855.1 Solanum aculeatissimum
AAGAAAATCAATTCCTCTAACGACACAAATTTGAGTCAAAGAGTTATGAAGTAGGGGTTGATTTTATCTCAAGGGAACACCCTTTTGAAAGTGCGTACTTGATTTAATAATAAGTGCATTAGAACATGTACCATGGAAAAATACAAAAAGTTGGGGTGAATACCAGAAAAGACACCCAGTAGGCATCATCGGTCGATCGAATGAAATAACAAACATGTATATGCCTAAATATATAGAGAATTGCAACAGTGTAGCAAGACAAACTCAGTACAGGGCATAAACATATCTAGAAACCCTTAAATCCTAACCAAACCAACTGGAATGATGAATACTAGTAATCTAAACTAACCTATATAAGGAGCCATGATACATTGAGCCAACCTGACTCTAACAATAGGAGAGAATTTAAAACCCAAATCGGAACCATAAATGTGACTCAATGTCTACCCTGATCTGGACTGGACCTTAGACCATGCCTGGAATAGACCTCACGCAACCTACAGGACTGGACTGGACATCAAACGGGCAAGACCCTAGACTGGACATCAAGGCGTATACCATAACTGCCCCCAACTGAGGCATAGGATTGTATGCAGGTGCAAGGCCCTAGTAACTATGCCTGTATGCACCCAGGCCCCATAAGCTTGGGAGGTACACCCGCGCACACTATAACTGATAGATAATTATTGAAACACTATAGAACTATCACAAAGCCTAAATCTCCATATCATAAGATCAAGGGTCAGCTGTACATGCGTGTCAGGCCCTAGTGTTTAAGCCTGAATGCCCCTTGGACCCCTATAATCCTAAAAGGTACACCTATGCACAATTAGGGTCTAAAAAAGGTTAGTGGATCCACGAGTAACTATCAATCCCTCAACCTTAACATCATAATAGTAACCAGGTCCTCGACCCATTAGAAGTGGTATCACACGGGGAGTCGAACCCCTGGGTCTTCTGACTTGGCCTTCGGTCGAGTAGTCAGCCATTGCCGAGTGGTATAAATATAACATAATGGTGGGACGTATCCCCTGCGGGAGAAAGAATCCCCCTAGCAATAATTAGTAGTGTCTCTCATGTATATTTTTATTTTATACTAACCTTTGTGGGTTCAGGTGATAGTGTTCTTCATTATTACATACTTGTTCAATTTCTCTTACCCAGTCAGTTGAACCTACTAGGTGCATTTCAGTGTACTCACCCTTACTTTGTTTCCTCCATACAGATAGATCACACGGACCCACACAGGGTAGTTAATTCACTCTAATTAAACTTTTCTACATCCATCCAGATCTTATTGGTAAGGCTCAAGCTTTGAGTCGCTAAGGATCTTTGGGATTTTCTTTGTTGTTTCCTTTCAGACTTTTTATTAGATACTAAGAGACAACTTTTAATTTTACTTTGAGACTACATTTACTCTTCCACACTATTTAGATGCTCTTGTACCGACGACTCAAGGTTTTGGGATTACTATGTTATGTTGTGATAGTTTCCACTTTGTTTCATTCTTCTTTAGTTGTGATCCTATTTTGGGTTATAATAAGTTTGGTATCAAAGTTCTATGTTCACTAGGCTCGTGAGTCAAGATCAGGATGTCTGATAGAGTCTTGCAGATCGGTATATAGATGACCATACCTACCTTTGGGAGGCTGCGGGACACTTATTAGAAAAAACCTTCATGTCTTGCTTCTATTTGTGTGTTTCCTCATATCATATACTTTGAAAGTGTCTAATCTACTCCTTATATGTAGATGTCGATAACCAGATCTCGATGATCAGTGGGAGAGCCCGAGTCTACTGATGTAGCTCCCACTCGTGGTCGAGGTAGAGCTCATGATAGGACCAGGGTTTGAGGGCATTTTACAGGGGTAGCTCCTCCTAGAAGATAGACTATATTGGCTTATCCAAAGCCTTTTTATGAGTCTGAGGGCCTATAGATCCTATTCCCCCACCCTCAGCCCCAGATGCTACAACCTCAGTTTAGGAGTTACTTTTAAGGGTATTGGCTAGATTGGAAAGAGTACCTTCTATCTTGGCTATTGTTGATGTGCTGCTTCTACTCCACCAGCTGGTCATTCTTTAGCTCCTGTTGAGATAGTCATGAACCATGTTGGTCCTTCTTCATCCCCAGTGGATTCCTCTATGACTACTATGATTCTGTCTCAAACATCTTAACTGAGTTTGGGTTCTCAATTTTAGAGTTTGGCTATCGTTCTATCTATTATGACACTTTTATTTATGGTTCCACCTATAAATACTATTCCAGCCATGTCCACTGTTGAGTAGAAGAGTTTTGAGCACTTTGTATATTTAGCTCCCCCGAGATTTGCTGGAACCCCTGGTGATGGAGCTTATGATTTCATGTTAGAGTGTTAGGATCAACTATATAATTTGGCTATTTTGTAGTTGCATGGAGTTGCTTATACCTCCTACCAATTCACCAGCCTAGAAAAGGAGTGGTGGAGGTCAATATTGGCTCGTCGACTAGTTTGATTTCCAATAATAACATGGGAGAAGTTTACAGGGGTTTTCTTGGAGAGGTTTATTCCATATAGCCTTTGAAATAGCCACAAGGATGATTTTGATAGACTTCAACAGGTTCTTATAAGTTTTGGACTATGAGGCTGGATTTTATTCATTGTCTAGATATGCCTAGTCTAACATCCCTACTAAGTTTAAGAGAATTGGGTGCTTTGCTAAGAGGTTAGGAGGGTATCTTCAGGAGGCTACCACTTTCTTGGTTCTGGATGAAGGCATATTCCAGATCATAATGGATTATGCTTGTATGATATAACATATCAAACATGATAGACAATATGGAAGGAAGAGGTCTCATCAGCATGGGCAGTTCAGTGGGCACCCACCCCATGATTGGGAGTTTCAGAGGCAGGGTTATCAAGGTTGGGCAATTTAAGTAGCTCTTCCAGCATATAATAGTATTGAAAAATCTAGGCCTACTCAGACAGGCCATGGTAGTTCTCTTTGTTCAGCCAGATATGGTTGTTCCTCAACACAGTCATATCAGGGGTGAGACCTAAGACTTTCTATATTTGTGATGAGGTTGGGCACTTTGCCAACTATTGACCACATCATGCTTTTCCCGCATAGGCTTCTGGTCTCAGCCAGCCCATCCAACCCCAACACCTATAGCTAGAGACACTTCTTAAGGCATAAGAGGAGGTACTAGAGGAGAACGTCACTCAGTGAGAGGTGGCACCCATGGAGGCCCACAAGCTAGTGCTGTTTGTAGAGTTTGCTATGCCATTTTATAGAGAGACAAGACAAAGGCCTCTGATGCAATTATCACAAGTATGATTCTATTGTGCCCCCATTCAACTTCAATTTTATTTGATCTAGGCTCTATTTATTTATATCTATCAACTTATTTTACCTTGAATATTGATATTATGTGTGAGCCACTCGTTTAGCCTATTTGTGTTTCTACCCTGGTAGGTGAATTATTAGTGGTGAATTGGGTATATCAGGGTTGTGTTATGACTTTTATAGGGAGAGATACTATTGCTTACTTGATATTGTTAGATTTAGTAGACTTTGATATAATATTAGGTATGGATTGGTTATCGTTTCATCATGCTATTTTTGACTGTCATGCAAAAACTGTGACTTTATCTTGTCCCAAGTTACCTTAGTTGGTGTGGACTAGAGCACCTAGATCCTATCCTAAGGGAGTTATTTCTTGTATGCATGCCTATTGATTAATAGATAAGGGTTGTTTGGCATATTTAGCTCTTGTTCGGGCTGTTTCTCTGGAGTCCCCATCATTGGAGACCACCAGAGTTGTTAGAGAGTTTATGGATGTATTCCTGACTGATTTACCTATTATGAGCTCGTAGTCATGTCATTTGGGTTGACTTATGCCCCGACCAATTTTATGGAGTTGATGAACTAAGTGTTCAAACCTTATTTTGATATTTTTATGAACGTATTCATTGATGATATCTTGGTTTATTCCAAGAGCGAGGCCGATCATGTTCAACACTTTAGGACTTTAATATAGAGATTGAGAGATGAGAAGTTATATGCCAAGTTCACAAAGTGCATGTTTTTCTTGAGTCTATTATATTTCTTGGGTATGTAGTTTCAAAAGAAGGTATTATGGTTGATTCGACCAAGCTGACAATTGTTCGTGAGTGAGTTAGGCCTACTTCTGTGATTGAAATTCAGCGTTTCATTAATTTTGTGGGGTACTATCAATGTTTTGTTCAGGGATTCTTATCTATAGCGACCCCATTGACCAAATTAACTCATAAAGATGTGATATTTTAGTGGTCTAAGGAGTGTGAGGCGAGCTTTCAAAATCTCAAGGATTTATTGACTTCATCACCTATTTTACATTGTCAGATGAGAGAGTACCATTTGTGATATATTGTGACTATTCTGGGGTGGGTTTGGGTGGTGTATTGATGCAAAGGGAGAAGGTGATAGCCTATGCTTCTAGACAACTAAAGGTTCATGAGAGGAACTACCCCACCCATGACTTAGAGTTGGCTGTAGTAGTATTTGTGTTGAAGTTGTGGCATCATTATCTTTGTGGGCTGCATTGTGAGATCTTTACTGATCACCAAAGTCTCAAATACATCTTTTCTCAATCTAATCTAAATATGATGCACCGTTGGTGGTTGGAGTTGCTTAAGGACTATGATATCTCTATTCTATACCACCTTGGGTAGGCAAATGTGGTAGACGATGCTTTGAGTTGGAAGGCTACTAGCATGGGGAGTTTGGCATTCTTGAGGGATGAGGATAAACCTTAGCTTTAGAGGTTCAATCACTTCATAGACAAATGGTCCATTTGGATGTTTCCCCTCCTTAGAGTATTTTAGCCTTTGTTGAGCCTAGATCTTCTTTGCTCAATTAGATATGTGCTCATCAGTTTGAGAACCCCAGATTGTGCATAATTTGTGAAAAAGTATTGAGGGGTGAAACTAAGGTGGCTATTATTGACTCTAGTGGTGTTTTGAGGATAAAGAGTAGAGTTTGTGTGCCTAAGATTAGGGATTAGGTGAGACTGATATTAGAGGAAACCCATTATACTAAATTTTTCATCCATCCTGGTGTGGCTAAGATGTACCTTGATCTAAAATAACATTATTGGTTGTTTGGGATGAGAAAGGATATAGTTGTGTTCATGGCAAAATATTTGAATTGCCAATAAGTCAAGTATGAGCACCAAAGGCTTGGTGGAACTATGCAAAAGATGCCCATTCCTGAGTGGAAGTGAGAGAGAGTGACTATGGACTTTGTTATAAGTTTTCCCATAGCCTTGGGTATGTTTGACTCAGTTTGGGCGAGCGTTGATTGTTGGACCAAATTGATTCACTTTTTACCAGTGAAGACTAGCTATAGTGCGGAGCAATTGGCTAGATTGTATATCTGAGATATTGTCAGATTGCATGGTGTGCAGTGTCTATAATTTTAGATAAAAGATTTGTGTTCACGTCTCACTTTTGGCGGGTTCTACAGTGTGGTTTAGTTACTAGAGTGGATTTGAGTTCAATTTTCTACCCCCAGATAGATGGACAGTCCAAGCACATCATTTAGGTGTTAGAGGACATAATATGGGCTTATTTGATTGATTTTGGGTCCTGATAGGACCAACACCTACCATTGGCACTATTCTAGCATCCAGATGGCTCCATTTGAGGCCTTGTATGACCGAAGGTGTAGATCATCCATTGGATTATTTGACTTACTTTCTATTGATGTGTTGAGTTTGGATTTACTTAGAGGTGCCATGGATTGATTCCATTTGATTCAAGGTAGACTTTTGATAAATCAGAGTCACCAAAAAGAGTTATGTTGATTGGAAGACTAAGCTCTTGAGTTCTCTGTTGGTGATAATGTTTGTCTAAAGGTTTTACCCATGAAGGGCTTGATGAGATTCAGGAAGAGGGGCAAGCTCAGTCCCAGGTTCATTGGCCCATTTGAGATTTTGAATAGAGTTGGTGAGGTTGCCTTTGAGTGGGCATTACCACTGAGATTATCATCTGTTCATCTTATTTTTCATGTTTCTATGCTCTGTCAATAGATTCCTAATGAGTCCCATGTGATCTCTTATGATTTTGTTGAGTTGGGCTCAAATTTGTCATTTGAGGAAGAGCCTATAGTTATTTTGGACAGGTAGGTCCAAAGATTGAGATCCCAAGATATACCTTCTATGAAGGTTCAGTGAAGACACCGTTCTATTGATAAGGCTACTTGAGAGTTGGAGTCTGACATGCGAGCAAGATATCCCAGCCTTTTTGAGGCTTTAGGTACTTCTCTTTTCCTTATGTTGTTTAGTGGTAAATGATGTAATGACCTGGTTGGTCATTTTTAACCTTATTTGTGAAAATTACTATTTTACGCTTCTGTAAGTTGCTTTGGGCCTATTTTGAACTATTTGTATTGTTGGAACTAAAATCCCGGGTTTTAAAAATGGAAAATATGAGTTTTGACATTTTTGGAAACTTAAGTTGTTGAAAATATGAGTTTTTATACCATTTGAGTTCTGAGAGCTGGATCAGACATCTGTTGATTCCATTAGCTTTGGAACGTCGAAACTGGTCTATGAGAAGTTACAGAACTGAATTTGGAGTTAAAGTGAGGTTTTTAGACCCAAAGTTGTGTTTTTAGTTATTTTAGGAACCAAAGTTTAACTTTGGTCAACATTCAAAGTTTAGAATCTCGAATCGAAATTCCAATAGTTCTAGTAGTTTTGGATGGTGAAACTAACGCTAGAAATGACCTTGTCATATTTTTCGGAGTTGTCGAGGGCAGTTTTGGTATTTTGAGTTTTAAAATAGTTTTATCGAGTTGCATTGGTAAATGTGGTGAGAAGTCCTTGAAATTGATTTCTAATGATTTCGTTGAGCACGGATCACTAATTTTAGTGTGGTTACATATTTGGTTTGTGAAATTCTATTTTCAGATGAGTTTTGAAGGTCCATTCCGAGTAGGGAATTGGACTCGGACATTGCTGATGCTGAGTTCTGGTGCAGGTATATTACCTTCTCCGCGTTCACGGAGGTTTGGGTATTGTTATACTCCGCATTCACAGAGGATCGATCCACGTTCGCAGAGTGCATGCGTGTGTGGCCCCCTCCTGTTTACTCTCCACATTTACGAAGGTTATTTTAGTCATTCTTCTTCGCTTCGTGGGACCCCACCCACATTCGCGGAGTGCTTTTTTTAACTGGACTATGTTAATTCCCTAAGTCATCATTTCTACTCCATTTTCGAACTTTCAAATCATTAGGGGCGATTTTGAAGGAAGATTTTTGAAGGGTTTTGTTGGGTAAGTGTTTTTAACACTATTCTAATTATTTTCCATAAGTTTTATCTTGATTTCATCTTAAATATCATGATTTTCAATGTCCAAAATTGAAAATTTTTAGACCATGATTTCTAAACTTTAAATATTGATTTCTCATTCATCTTAAACCCAATTTTGGTGGGAGTTTTTGCTCACAAACTCTATTTTTTGTGTAGAACTTGATTTTAAAGTCAATTTTAAAATTAGAAACTTTAAATTTTAGCCCTAAATTTGACCATTTTCCCCCTAAGCCTAATTCATGCCAATATGGGTTTCAAAATACTTCTCTTGATGCGTACTATCTATTGTTGATAGTGGTTGATCGATTCGAGGATAGTTTTGTGGATTGAGTTGATTGAAAACTTGTCTGAGTGTGGTTTCTACATTGAGGTAGGTTCGTCTAACCCTTTGGGACTAAATTTTGAGTTATTGCTCATGTTTATGTGGTAATTGTGAGATCTAGAAGGAATCATGAGTAGATACATTGATATATTAGACTATTGATGGAAATGTGATCCTAGTTGTGTCAAAAATTGAGTAAATTATAACACTATTGATAAATTGAGATGAGATCTTGTGAATTGAGATAATTTGGGATGTTAAATGTGATGATATGAGACTTGTGATATCAATTGAGTAATGGTGGTAAATTGATGGCTTATGAGACATTTTGAGGATAATCGGTATATTTGGGATTAGTAAGGTCCAGTATTGTTGATATACTTGCATAATTGGGACGAGTAAGGTTCGATATTATTGATATACTTTCATAATTGGGACGAGAAATTCCAATACACAAGCCCTCAACATGTCCTCCAAAGTTAGGATTATCCGCTCGGCTTGCCCATCAGTTTGAGGATGAAAAGTGATACTCGACTTCATCTTAGTACCAAGCCCTATTTGAAATGATTTCCAAAAGTGAAGTAAATTGGGTACCGCGATCCGATATGACAGACAAAGGCACACCGTGCAATCTAACCAACTCTTGAATATACAACGCAGCATAATCCTCGAAATTAAAAGTGGTCTTGACCGGTAGGAAATGAGACGAATTAGTCATCCAATCAACAACCCAAATAGAATCAAATTACTTTCGGGTACGGGGCAAACCAACCAAAAAATCCATATTCACATCTTCCCACTTCCAAGTAAGAATCTTAATATCTTTAAATAAACTGGTTGGCCTTTGATGTTCCACTTTCACTTGTTGATAATTTGGTTACTCAGACACAAACTTGGCTATGTCTTTCTTCATACCATGCCACCAATACACTTCTCTCAAATCCCGATACATTTTAGTGAATCTCGAATGTATAGAATAATAAGAATTATGTGTGTCACTCATGATCCCTCTCTAAGGCCATCAACAAAGGGAATACATAATTGATCTTGATACCAAAGCACACCATCTCCCCCTTAGGAAAAAACCTCTATTGTAACACCCTATATTTTTCACATGCTAGTACTATTTATACGATACTTGATGCAGCCTTGCGGTGTAGGTGGTAGACTAAGTATTTCATATGAATGGGGGTAATTTGAGTTGGGTCGAAGGTGGTGCAATGTCCCACATGTTTTAGTGGGTGCGAGTCCAAGTTAAGCTTGATGATAGCATTTAAATTTTTGATAACAACGTGCAATTTGAGTTGAAGTTTAATGTGAGATATTAAGATATAATGCGGGGGATCAAGGATTGGGAAAATAGAGTAAAATTTATGAGTTTCTTGCTTGACTAAATTAAGCTAGTAGGTGACAAGTAGGTGCATCACCTACTTGGACTTCTTTACCAACTTAATGAGAGCTCTAGTTGGATTACCTATCTAAGCTAAGTATCTTAATAAGGGGAAGCAGGTACATCACCTAGTTTGACCCTTTGAGCAGCTTGACATAAATAAGGAGTTGCATCACCTACTTAGCCATTTATTTGCTGAAAATAAAGCAAAAAGAGGAGGTTCCAAGGGATTATTTTAAGGTCCAAAAGAGCTTGTGAAAGGAAAGGATAGCTAGACATTTTATTCATTTTAACATACAAAAAAAATCAAATTAAACTCCAGCTTTCTTTTCTATCTCAAAGGTTAAGGAGCAGTGGCCTTAGAATTTCTTTAGTGTTCTTGAAGAGACCCTTCTTGTTGCAGGCTAAGTTGAGTGAGAATACCTATAGATCTAGCTTAATTCTATCATGAAAGTCAAGGAAAACATGTTACTTATGCTTAAATAGAAGTATAGAGAAAAATATTCTCTCAAGTGCTACTCATTTCTCTTTATTGTTAAGAGAATTTTGGCTTCTTGTTTGGTTTAAAGTGTGAAGAGAAATTGAAGTTCTTGAAGAAATTGAGTTTAAAAGGACAAGTCACAAGAATTGAAATATATTACTTCCATATCTTTATATTCTGTCGACATTAGTTAAGTACGATATTTTAAGTGTAAGTTTGATAGGAACTCGCGGGAGGATGATTGGGAACTATAGTCTCACGTCCTCCATGTACATTGGACTGGTTGGGGACTGGTTGGGTGTGTAAATGTGTTGAAAATTATTTGGTTAATGTTTGGAAAGGGTGTGAATTGTTGGTGTTGTTGCAATGTTACATTACTTAATTATGTATTGGGTGGAGTTGTTATGTGTTGTACCTTGTGAACTGTTGTAAACTTATTATGGAACTAAAAACAAGTTGAGGTACACTATGTACACAAAAATATGTATGACACAAATAGAATTAGGGGAGGAAGGGTTGAAAGAACACCCTTAGGTGGTAATTACGAATTTGTTGCTTTGATGTTATTTTGGATAAGATTGAACTTATTAGCTGCTAACACTAATTTTATCACCCACTCTATTGAAGACAAATATTTGAGATGGAAAGAGGTTACTTCGAGGCTCTTTGAGGAGCACCGGTTTTATTTGTATGCAATAAAGATGACTCGTTGAGGATGTGTATTAACTACCGATAGTTAAATAAGGTGATGATAAAGAACAAATATCCCCTCCCTAGAATAGATAATTTATTTGATTAGTTATAGGGTGCTAAGTGCTTTTCAAAGATCGACTTGAGGTCGCGTTATCATCAAGTAAGAGTCAGAAATCAAGATATATCCAAGATAGCTTTTCAAACATGGTATGGTCATTTCAAATTCTTTGTTATGTCGTTTGGGCTAACAAGTGCACTATCTATTTTATGAATATTGTGAAAAGGGTATTAATCCATTTTTGGATGTGTTCATGATAGTATTCATAGATGACATTTTGGTGTATTCAATGCACTTCTTGCCGGTCAAAAGTACTTATACCATTGAAGAATATGCAAGATTGTACATTAAAGAGATAGTTTGGCTGCACAGAGTGCCAATCTCTATTATATCCAATAGGGGAGCTCAGTTCACTAAAAATTATTGGAAGTCATTCTAGAGAAGTTTGGGGACGCAAGTGATTTTAAGTACAACCTTTCACCCTCAAACGGATGGCCAAGCAGAACACACAATTCAAACACTTGAAGACATGCTTCGAGCTTGCATATTAGGCTTCAAGGGCATCTAGGATGATCATTTGCCCCTTATTGAATTAACTTACAACAATAGCTATCACTTGAGTATCAAAATGGCACCTTATGAAGCTTTGTATGGAAGAAAGTGTAGGTCACCTATCGGTTGGTTTGAAGCAGGTGAGAATTCCTTATTGGTCCAGATATGATCTATGAAGCTATGCAGAAGGTTAAGATAATACAACAACGACTTGCAACAACTCAAAGTCAACATAAATCATATGCGAATGTTAGAAGAAAAGGACTAGAATTTTTCAAAGGAGATTGGGTGTTATTGAAGGTGTCTCCAATGAAAGGTGTAATGAGATTTGGTAAAAATAAAAAGCTCAGTCCACACTATATTGGACCATATAAGATTGTTAAAAAAGTTAGCCAAGCTGCATATGAATTAGAGCTACCCCAAGAGCTTTATGTGGTTCATCCAGTGTTTCATATTTCAATTCTTCAAAAGTGTATCGATGATCCATCTCATATCGCTCCAATCGAGGATGTATAGATTACATAAGATCTCACTTATGAGAAAGTACCCATTGCTATTCTGGACAGACAAGTTAAGAAGTTAAGAAACAAAGAAGTAGCTTTCGTAAAAGTACTATAGAGGAACAAACAAGTAGAAAAGGTTACCTGGGAAGCGGAAGAAGCAATGAAATCCAAGTACCCCCATATGTTCCAGTTCACTGAGGAAGATGCAGAGATTTGAGTGGTGGCATTGGCAAGTAAGTATATGCCTAATGTACTATGTGGAAAATTATTGTATGTAACTTAGGCTTGAACTTGTTTGGGTTGACCAACCATACTATCATTTAGGGATGAATGTTCCCAAAGGGGAGGGGAGGATGTAACACCCTGTATTTTCCAAATGCTAGTACTATTTATATGACTCTTGATGTAGCCTTGCGGTATAGGTGGTGGACTAAGTTTTTTATATGAATGGGAGTAATTTGAGTTGGGTCGGAGTTGATGCCATGTCCTATATGTTTCAGTAGGTGCAAGTCCAAGTTAAGTTCAATGATAGAATTTAAATTTGGGACAACAATGTGCTATTTGAGTTGAAGTTTAAAGTGAGATATTAAGATACTACGCGGGGATTAAGGATTGGGAAAATGGAGTAAAATTTATGAGTTGCTTGATTGACTAAATTAAGCTAGTAGGTGACAAGTAGGTGCATAACCTACTTGGATTCTTGACCAATTTAATGAGAGCTCTAGTTGGATTACCTATCTAAGCTAAGTATCTTAATAAGGGGAAACAAGTGCATCACCTATTTTGATCCTGTGAGCAAGTTGACATAAATAAGGAGTTACATCACCTACTTGGCCATTTAGTGGCGGAAAATGAAGCAAAAAGAGGAGGTGCCAAAAGATTATTTTAAGGGCCAAAGGGGCTTATAAAAGGCAAGGATAGATGGATATTTTATTCATTTTAACATACCAAACAAATCAGACTAAACTCCAGCTTTCTTTTCTCTCTCAAAGGTTAAGGAGCAGCAACCTAATAATTCCTTTAAGGTTCTTGAAGAGACCCTTATTATTGCAAAATAACGTGAGTGATAATACCTATAGATTTAGCTTAATTATATCATGAAAGACAAGGAAAACATGTTACTTATGCTTAAATGAAGTCTAGGGAAGAATATTTTCTCAAGTGCTGCTCATTTCTTTTGATTGTTAAGAGACTTTTGGCTTCTTGTTTTGTTTAAAGTGTGAAGATAAATTGAAGTTCTTGAAGAAATTGAGTTTAAAAGGAAAAGTTATAAAAATTGAAATATGTTACTGCCATATTTTTATTTTCCTTTGACATAAGGTCAAGTATGATATTTTAAGCGTAAGTTTGATAGGAACTCATGGGAGGATGATCGGGAACTATGGTCTCACGTCCTCCATGTACATTGGACTGCTTGGGGACTAGTTGGGTGTGTAAATGTGTTGAAAATAGTTTAGTTAATGTTGGGAAAGGGTGTGAATTGTTGGTGTTGTTGCAATGTTACACTACTTAATTATGTGTTATGTGGAGTCGTTATGTGTTGTACCTTGTGAACTGTTGTAAGCGTATCATGGAACTAAAAACATGCTGAGGTACACTGTGTACACAAAAGTATGTATGACACAAATAGAATTAGGGGAGGAAGAGTTGAAAGAACACCCTTAGGTGGTAATTACAAATTTGCTGCCTGAATGTTATTTTGGGTAAGATTGAACTGCCATCACATGTTTATTATCACCCACTCTATTATAGATAAATATTTGAGAAAGAAAGATATTACTTCGAGGTAATAACATGGTCGTACAACAAGATATGTAAGGCTATCCTATTCCATATTCTTTGGCATGAAATGAAATACTCGTGTCACTATCAACCAGTGAACTTTCCAAGTGCTATTCCATTAGTGGTCGTGGTTTTTATTAGTAAATCTATATTACTCTTCAAAAAACCAGCATGATGAGTCTACTTACATTTGTGATGCCAATTGTGTCATTTAAGATCCTATGTGGCATGTTAATGTCACACTTGTTCCTTATATTATTATTTGCCTCAAGAGACTATTTCCATGTCTTACATTACTGGTACCTGGTTCCAAAGATCAACAGTGTCATGACCACCAAAGTAACAATCTTAAAGTATTAAAGAATAACTTGAACACTATTCACAGCATGGGTGGCAGCCCAAGGGCAAGAGCCTAGCATGGGTTGATCCTAATTTGTATAGCTATGAGGACAATATTCTAGGGGTTAAAATACCTAGCATGGGTCATCCTCGCTTACCACTGATCAACTGGTCATTTATAATACATGCCTAAAAGAAGTTATAAAGCATTAAAGAGTAAAGAAAAGAACATACCGTACATGGTCCCACAAGTATAACAAAGGTGGTCTTTTAGTATGATCTATGCATTTATATGCTGCTACTTGACTTTACTTGAGTTTTCATTTTGCATGTGCTATTGCCTTACATATTCAGTACATTATTTCGTACTGACATCCCTGATGGGGGATGCTGAAATTCATGCTGCAGGTACATGTACTCCAGCTAATAGACCTCCAGTATAGGGCACCCGACACTCAACTACTTTTGGTGAGCTCCAAGTTGATCCGGGGCTTTACTGAGTCTGTAGTTTATGCATTTTTGTATTGTATAATAGTTTGATGTAAGGCGTGGCCTATCCCAACGTATCTTAAGGTTTTCTATATTATGAGGCTTTGTAGACTTATTGTATATATGTTCAGTTGCATCTGGTATCTAAATAGTTGTGGCCTCAACAACCAAGTCTGGTATGTAAGTTTTGGTACTACCTATTTTGATATTTTACCTCTATTGCTAGCAGGAACTTGTCACTACTTTGTAGTTGACACAGGCATAGGCATAGTAAGTACAAGTTATATGTTGGTTCTATCAAGACTTTGGGGCATCGATTGCCTGTCCGGCTTTATAGACTTGGAGACATGACATCCATCCCCTTTTCGGCAACCAACTTCTTAAACTCAAGCAAAGAGGGATCTAAATCTTACTTTGCCTTGACATCAACAATCACAAAAGACTCAACTCCATTCTAAACATGAGTGCTACCATCATTGGAGCCAACCAATCTAACACCCAACCTAGCCAAATGATGAACATCTTTGACTAACTCTTTTATCCCTTCATCAACATGGGCCACACTTCCCATTGACAGCCTACTGAGAGCATCGGCCACAACATTAGCCTTGCCTGGATGATATAAAACACTTATGTCCTTAGTCTTTAAGTGGCTCCAACCACATTCTTTGCCTCAAGTTAAGATCTCTTTGGGTGAACATGTATTGCAAACTCTTGTGATCGGTTAAAACATCAATATGAACCCCATCTAAATAATGTCTCCAAATCTTCAAAGCAAACACCACAACCTTTAACTCAAGATCATGGGTCGGGTAATTTTGTTCATGCACTTTGAATTGCCTTGATACATAATCTATCACCTTACTATGTTGCATGAGCACACAACCCAACCCAATCCGAGAAGCATCACAATACACTACAAACCCATCTAAGCCATCCAGTCGAGTCAAAATAGGAGCTACTATTAGTCGATCCTTCCAAGTCTAAAAACTCTTCCCATACTCATACGACAATATAAACTTAGCCTTCCTTTAAGTCAACTTCTTCAATGGAGATGCAATAGATGAAAATCCCTAAACAAGCCTTTAATAATAACCAGCCAATCCAAGAAAACTCCAAACATCAGAAGGATTCAACGGTCTAGGCCAATTCTTCACAACCTCAGTCTTCTTTGGGTAAATTTTAGTACCATCACCAGATACCACATGAACAAGGAAAACTACTTCACCCAACCATATCTCACATTTGTTGAACTTGGCAAACAATTGCTTGTCTCTCAAAGTCTAAAGAACCAACCTCAAATGATCCATATGCTCCCGCTCATTTTAGGAGTAAATCAGAATAGCATTAATGAAGACAATCACAATACTATCAATAAAATGCTTTAACACCCAATTCATAAGGTCCATAAACACAGCTGTAGCATTAGTTAAACCAAACAGCATCACCACGAATTAAAAATGTCCATACCTAGTCCAAAAAGTAGTTTTGGGAATATCACACTCCCGAACCTTTAACTGATGGTAACTAGAGCGGAGATCAATCTTTGAGAAATGAGTAGCTCCTTGCAACTAGTCAAACAAATCATCAATCCTTACAATGGATATTTATTTTTGATGGTCACTTTATTCAATTGCCAGTAATTAATACATATCCAAAGTGATCCATCCTTCTTTCTCACAAACAACACAGGGGTACCCCAAGGTGAAATACTTGGCCTAATAAAACCCTTCTCCAAAAGATCCTTCAGCTTGTCCTTCAACTCTTCAATTCAGTCGGGGCCATACGATAAGAAGGAATCAGAATAGGCTGAGTATCCAAAAAGAGATCTATGCAAAAATACACTTCCCTATCAGAAGGAACACCAGGAAAATCCTCAGGAAAAACATCCAAAAACTCATTAACCATCAGAATCGACTCAAGAGTACGTGACTCATTTTCCATATCTGTAACCCTCACAATATGATAGATACACCCCTTAGAAATCATTCTCCAGGACTTGATATATGAAATGAATGGACCTTTAACAATAGAGTCACTACCCTCCCCTTCCAGGACAGGCTCATTAGGAAACTAAAACTTAATCTTTCGGGTTCTACAATCAATAGAGGCATAAGAAGCATGCAACCAATCCATCCCAAGAATAATGTCAAAATTGAACATCTCAATCTCTACAAGATCACTAGGAAGAATATTGTGCAAGACTAAAATAGGACAACCTCGATAGACTCTTTGGGCGATAATAGATTCACCCACGGGAGTAAAAATTGAGTAGGGCTCCCTCAAAATTTTGGAACTCAAACAAAACTTAACAGCCAACAGAGGAGTCACAAAAGATAAATTTGCACTTAGATCAAGCTAAGCATAAGCATCATAATCAAAGACTTTTAACGTACCAGTCACCACATCTGAAGTCTCCTTCACTTTCTATCGAGCATGCAAGGCATATAACCTATTGTTCCTAGGAGCACCGCCTTGAGGAACCCTTGGTTTGACTTGATCACCTTAAGAAACTTGAACTTGAACCTTCTTGGCAACCTTGGGAGAATTAACAATCCTGTAGTTCGTGTCACCACACCCATAAAAAGCACCATTCTCCCTTTGGCATAAACCCGAGTGGTTCCTCCCACACTTGTCACACATAGGAGGAGCTAGTCCACCTCCGATATATTCCTTGGAAAGAGGTAGTATACCATTGGAAACCCTTGCATTAGAACCTTAGCGCTGCTATCCACCACCACCCTTAAAGTTGGAGAACCCACCATCATAACCGACCCTTTTAGCATCCTTCACCTTCCTTTCTTTGAGCTTCTCCTTTTCAATTTGTTCAGCATAAGTCATGAGCCTGGAGATGTCCATATCCCAAATAAGTATAGTCATATGACACTCTTTCATAACCTAATCAAAGATCCCAAAAATAAACTTATGCATTCTTGTAGGGGATCAACCACTAGCATAGGAGCATACTTCGAGAACTTAGTGAACTTGAGGGAATAGTCCCTCACAGTCATGCCACATTATTTGAGATTGATTAACTCTGTCAGCTTGGCCTCCCTAAGTTCAAGAGGGAAGAAATGGACTAGAAAACCAATTTTGAACTCTTCCCAGCTAACTTGAGCATCAACAACCCTCTCCATCAACCACTGAGTATACCATACCTGAGCCATATCCTTCAACTAATAAGCATCTAGTTTATCTTTCTCCTTAGAACTCACCTCCATAACAGTCAACACTTTACTGCGTTCATCAATAAATTCCTATGCATCCTCATCAACTTTTGAACCATAAAACTCTGGAGGATTCATCTGGGTAAAATCTCTCACGCTAGCAGCTGGAATCTGAACTTGAGGAGGAGGATTAGCCTATCTAACTTTATTGGTCACCACTTGAGCAAGCAGGGAAACAAAAATCCTGAACTCATCATGAGTAACTAGCTCCCTAATAGGCTCTTGAGGGATTGAGTCCTCATTAACCGGGGCCTGCCTAGGTAAAGGAGCTCTTTGTAGGGGCATCTTCTGAAATAGTACCAATGACATCATCAATGTCAAGAAATCTAAATACACGATCCATAACACGACACAAGAAATGAAGTGATATAATTCCTAAAATGTTATTATAGCCTCCCACTCATAGTTACGATGTACTTCACACCCATGAATAGGAGTCTATCGACATGCATGTTGGACTCTGAGGGTCTTTTATAAACCTAGTTCTCTAATACAATGTTTTTTATGACCTAGGAGTAGGTCCTAGGAGTGACATGATGAATAGGAACCCAATAGTCCCCAAACAAGCCTCATAGCATACATTCGCACATCATCAATTCAAAAGCGCATAAATATATATTGAACACATAGTTTTACAGGGTGAATAAGCATGAATCACGCTATGAGGATATATCATAAGGATAGGGATATACATCGATTCACATAGCACATAAAACTAAGGGACTGGTAAGGAGGACCCAACTATGGGGATATCATAGAACTTTCCATATCATCTCATAACACATAACCATATCATCTATACATAGTACTTAGTCAAAACATCTCAAAGATACACATAGCATAAATTGTATGAAAGACTACAAGATGTCCAACAATGCCTCTAGTCTACAATAGGCCAGGGGCTAAGACACGCCAGGGGCCAAGACACGCCTTGGGCTCACCCTCAAAGTAAAGAAGTAAACAATGTAATGAAAGTGGGTAGATAGAAGTTGGCTTTTCCTTAGATGATAGGACTCACCACAAGAAACTCTAAGTCAATCAACTATCCATCAAAAGGTGGAAGGTGGTAATCTTCGGTCCCTATATGGTTAAATCATGTAGACAAAAGAGTATGCGTTAGTACGTTTGAATGGACTAAGTATGCGGGCATACAAATGGTATGAGCATGAAATTCTGCAAATCAATGTTAAATGACATGGGCACACACACACATATATATATAGAATGAATCATATATGAAGGGATAATATATCAATATGTCATAAAGTCCATGATGCATGAATGCCATAATGCTTAGCATATCAAGGATGATATCGCAACCCGAATAGGGGGCCTAGATGTGACATGGCGAAAGAGGACCCGAATGGCCTCGATCAAGCCATCATAGCATCATTACACTCATTATCGGTTCGGAAATGCGGAAGCTTAACATGTAGCACATAAGTTCTAGGGATTTGGGGCTTGGGACTCAAGCTCTGGAGACTATACAGGGAAGGAATAAACATGCTTGCATATAGCACATAGTCATACATCATAGTTATCATTCAAGCCATTATCATAACATGAGAAGATAATCATGAGACCAGCTAAATAACATCATATATATATAAGCAAAGATTCAACATACATGTCAAAACGTACAAGAGTAAAGATATGTCCAAACATGCCTCTACATAGAAGAGCAGGGCCTCGACAAGCTTGAGACTCACCCTCAAGTCAAAGAAAGTAAATACATGAAAGTAAAGAGGTAGATAGACGGTGGCTATTGCCCTTGAACAATA
>JBCEWC010009264.1:0-18950 GCA_038996855.1 Solanum aculeatissimum
AAGGGGGTTTAGGGGACCTTAGAAAGCCTAAAAGGGGCATAGGAATTAATTAAATTATGAATTAACCATTAATTAAAAGGACAACTAACTGTAACACAGTGCCACACGATTGGCTTTAGGGGTCCGTCCACTGGTACACGGTCTGTGTACTGGACCTTGTGCTTTGCCTTGGGGTCGTCTTCGACTTGAACTCTCGGGGACTTTCTGGATCTCTTCACGAGAAGGTCTCACGGACCGTGAGGCTTCACACGGACTGTGTACTGGTCCATGGAGCCACACTTTATCCAGAGTACAGCCCCATACCTTGTCCAACTCACTGCCTTACCCCACGGAACCCCCACACGGACCGTTTGGAGTCCTACGGACCGTGGGGTGGTCCGTGGGAATTAACTTAGTCTAGGGGTTGGACACTTACCACCTTGAACCCACTGGATCACCACATGGACCATGGACCTTCACATGGTCCGTGGTCCTATCCTTGGACCATTTCCAGAGCCTATTTCAAGCGTCCTCCGAATTATGGGCAGTCTCACTGTTTTGGCATAACCTCCTCATACAAACTCCGAATTGAGTGAAACCAGTTGCGTTGCAAAGATAACTCAAAGAGATTCAACTTGATAGGTAGTGACCCACACAGTTCATCCCTTACCAAAATTTATGATTCCTCAAAGTACACTGCCCAAACGGCATCTCTAGGCCACCAAAAGGTCCGTTTTGAATTTGGCCACTTAAACTCAACCCTTGGCTACCAAAATTCAACCATGACCGGTATAACATCATACAAGATAAACCATAAGAAGTTTTGAAAATTTTTGGGTCGTTACATCACCTCCCCCTTGAGCACATTCGTCCTCGAACGAGCTAAGACTACGGCTTGAGGACATCAATCACAAAACAAGAGACATTGTAACCATAACTCAAGAGATCATGCATCATATCAAAAGTCTTTCAAAACTCATGTCAAAACATCATTTAAATCATTTTTATGCTCATGAATGCATATAATGTCATGAAACTCAAGAAACAAAGAATTAGGACAAATAAATGATAGAACCTAGTACCTTATGCTTGAGTAGATTGGAAGAGGTAAGGATATCACTCCATCATGTCCAACTCCGTTTCTCACGTTGCACTCTCCACCTCTTGATTTCTCCAAAGTACCTTGACTGAAACTACCTCCTTGTTGTGAAGCCACATCACTTATCTATCCAAAATCTCAACTGGCACCTCTTCATAGGTCAAGTTATCTTCAATCTTCACACCTTCCAAAGGTGAAATTACCTTAGGGTTACCAACCAACTTCCTCAACATAGAAACATGGAAAATCGGATAAATAAAGCTCATGTCCAAAGACAAGTCCAACCTATATACTACATTGCCATCCCGTTCCACAATCTCATAAGGTCCGACGTACCTTGGGTTCAACTTTCCCTTTTTGCCAAAACGCATTATGCCCTTCATTGGGGACACCTTCACATACACCCAATAACTAACATGAAACTCAAGGTCCCTCTTTCTAACATTCGAATAAGGCTTTTGGAGACATTGGGTCGTTTTCAATCTTTCCCGAATCAACTTCACCTTTTCAATAGTCTCAACCACCAAATCTGGTCCTATCAAGGTCGCCTCACCTACTTCAAACCAACCAACCAGAGACCTACATCTTCTACCATACAAAGCCTCAAAAGGAGCCATACCGATGCTAACATGGAAACTATTATTGTAGGCAAACTCGATGAAAGGTAGGTTATCATCCCAATTTCCCTTAAACTCTAACACAAGAGCCCTCGACATATCCTCTAAGATTTGAATTGTCCTCTCGACTTGCCCATCGGTTTGAGGATGGAATGCAGTGCTCATTTTGACCTTCGTACCAAGTCCCTTTTAGAAGGACCTCCAAAAATGAGAAGTAAATTGGGTACCACGATCCGATATGATAGACCTTGGCACACCATGCAACCTCACCAACTCCTGAATGTATACTTAGTATACTTCTCGGCACTATAGGTAGTCTTAATCGATAAGAAGTAAGCCGACTTAGTCATTCTATCAACCACAACCCATATGGAATCAAATTGTCTCCGAGTACGGGGTAACCCAACCACAAAGTCCATATTTACATCTTCCCACTTCCAAGTAGAAATCTCAATGTCTTGTGTCAAGCCACCAGGCCTTTGATATTCTACCTTCACTTGTTGACAATTAGGACATTCCGATACAAACTTAGCCACATCCTTCTTTATACCATGCCACCAATATAACTCTCTCAAATCTCGGTGCATTTTGGTAGATCCCGTATGAATAGAATATTGTGAATTGTGAGCCTCTTTCATGATGATTCCCTTCAAGCCATCTACATCCGGAACACATAGTCGGTCTTGATATCGAAGCACACCATCTCTCCCTTGGGAGAATACCTCAATCTTCCCATCAGCAACCAACTTCTTCAATTCCACTAACGAGGGATACAAATCTTGCTTAGCCTTAACATCAACTACCAAAGAGGATTCGGATCCACCTTGTACAAAGATCCCACCATTGTCGGATTCGTCTAACCTCACACCCAACCTAGCCAAACGGTTCACATATTTTGCTATCACTTTTTTTCCTCATCCACATGAGTCACACTTCCCATAGAGAGCCGACTAAGAGCATCTGCCACAACATTGGCCTTACCGGGATGATAATGGACACTCATGTCATAATCTTTAAGAATTTCAAACCATCTTCTTTGCCTCAAATTAAGGTCCCTTTGGGTGAACACATATTGTAAGCTCTTGTGATCGGTGAACACATCCACATACACCCCATAAAAATAATGTCGCCAAATTTTCAATGCAAACACTACCGCCGCTAACTCAAGATCATGAGTTGGATAATTTTGTTCATGCACCTTTAATTGTCGGGAAGCATAAGCTATCACCTACCATGTTGCATAAGTACACAACCCAAACCAATACGCAATGCATCACAATAAATCACAAACCCATCTAAACCATTAGGCAAGGTCAAAATTGAAGCCGATGTAATTCGATCCTTCAAAGTTTGGAAACTCTTTTCACATTCACTGGTCCACACAAACTTGGCTTTCTTTTGAGTCAACTTGGACAATGGAGACGCTATCGATGAAACCCTTCAACAAACCTTCTATAATAACCGACCAAACCAAGAAAATGTCTAATATCAGAGGGAGTCAATGGTCTAGGCCAATCTCTCACCGCTTCGATTTTCTTAGGATCAACATTGATGCCATCACCGGACACTACATGACCAAGAAAGGCAACTTCTCCCAACAAAAACTCACACTTGCTAAATTTGACATACAATTTCTTTTCTCTTAAAGTTTTGAGAGCCAACCTCAAATGACCCATATGCTCTTGTTCACTATGGGAGTAGATCAAAATATCATCAATAAAGACCACCACAAAATTATCAAGAAATGGCTTGAACACCCGATTCATAAGATCCATAAATACCGTCGGAGCATTAGTCAACCCAAAAGACATCACCACAAATTCAAAATGGTCATAACGAGTCTGAAAAGCCATTTTGGGGATATCACACTCTCTTACCTTCAATTGATGATAACCCGAACGAAGATCTATTTTGGAAAAGTGAGTAGCCCCTTGAAGTTGGTCAAACAAATCATCAATCCTAGGCAACGGGTACCTATTCTTAATGGTTACCTTGTTCAATTGCCTATAATCAATACACATCCAGAGAGACCTATCTTGTTTTCTCACAAATAACACCAGGGCACCCCATGGAGAAATGCTAGGTCTAATGTACCCTTTCTCTAACAAATCCTTCAATTAGTCTTTCAAATCCTTTAACTCTGCCGGAGCCATATGATATGGGGGAATGGAAATGGGTTGAGTGTCCGGAAGAAGGTCTATACCAAGGTCCACTTCTCTATCGGGAGGGATCCCAGGAAAATCTTCCAAAAATACATCAGGAAATTCTTTTACCACCGGGATAGACTCAAGCCTAGGTGATTCACCTTCCAAATATCTAACCCGAACAATGTGATAGATACACCCTTTTCCAATAATTCTCCGGGCCTTAAGGTAGGAAATAAACCTACCCTTAATAACAGAGTTGCTACCCTCCCACTCTAGTACCGGCTCAGTAGGGACTTTGAACATAACTCACCTAGTTCTACAATCAATAGAGGCATATGATGCATGCAACCAATCCATCCCAAGAATGACATCAAAATCATACATTTCAAGTTCTACAAGTTCACCGGGGAACACTTTATGCAACACCGATACGGGACAACCCCTATACACGTTCTGGGCTACAATAGAATCACCCACGGGAGTATACACCGAATAAGGTTCCCTCAAGGTTTTGTAACTCACACCAAATTTAATAGCCAACAAAGGAGTCACAAAATGTAAATTGGCACCTGAATCAAGTAAAGCATATGCATCAAATTTAAAGATTTTTAACATACCCATGACGACATCTAGAGCTTCCTCCATTTCTTAGCGAGCATGAAGAGCATAGAACCGGTTGTTCCTTGGAACACCTCCAATCGGGGCCTTTGGTTGCCCTTGATCACCGGTAGCAACTTGGTCCTTCTTCATATTCCTTGGACAATTTGAGATTTTATGGTCCAAGCTACCACACCCAAAGCAAGCACCCGTAACCTTCCTACATTCACCCGCATGGCTTCCCCCACATTGACCACAACGAGGAAAACCGAGGACCAACCCCAACTTGTGCCTTAGAAGGAAGCACCTTAGTAGCAAGTTTCACTTTAGAACCTTGGCCTTGTTGGAAACGGCCAAATCCACCACCCTTGACATTGTAGAACCCACCATCAAGTCGGGCCCTCTTAGCCTCATGCACCCTTCTCTCTTTCAACTTCTCAACCTAGATTTGTTCGGCATACGTCATGAGTCTAGAGATATCCATCTCCTTAATAAGCATAGTCGTTCGACACTCCTTCACAACCAAATCTGATACACCCTAGATGAACTTGTGTATTCTTGCACGGGGATCTGAGACAAGCATAGGAGCATACAAGTGAAGTCCCTCACCCTTGAGGCCGGAGTACCCACATTGACCGGATTGACAGGCTGAGCTTGGTTGGCCACAACTTGGACCAACATAGAGACAACATTCCTGAACTCAGCATGGGTCACCTGTGTCTCAACCAGTGCCCGAGGAACTAGTTCCTCAACTTTCGTAGCCTGACGGGGAAGGGGAACTCTTCTTGGAGGCATTTACTGAAAGAGCGACAAAATACCAAAGTTTATAAAGAATCATCGTAAGATCTCATGGCACG
Source organism: Solanum aculeatissimum (assembly GCA_038996855.1). NCBI lineage: Eukaryota > Viridiplantae > Streptophyta > Magnoliopsida > Solanales > Solanaceae > Solanum > Solanum aculeatissimum. Next base: position 5,297 of record JBCEWC010009264.1, read on the forward strand.
ACATAAGGAAGAAATAAAATGAAGTAATTCCTAAAATGTCATCATAGCCTTTTGTTCATAGACATGGCGCGCATCACACCCATGAACAAGACTCTAATCAACGCGGCTTGTTGGATTTCGAGGATCATTACAAACCTAGGGCTCTGATACCATCTTTGACATGACCCGGATAGTGGCCTAGATATGACATGGAGAAGGAGAACCCAAAAGTCCTCGATCAAGACATCGTAATATCATCACACACATCATCAGTTCGGAAGCGCGAAAGCTAAGCACATAACACATAAGCTCTAAGGGAATAGGGGCTTTGGACTCAAGCTATGGGGATATTGTCGGGAATGGGATAAGCATGGATATACATAACATATAACAATTATCTCTAAGAGAACGGGTAAGTAGGATTCAAAGTATGGGAGCACACTGGGGTTATGGGACTTTCCACATAAGTACATAGTCAATCACAATCCCAAATATTAAGTCATAAGCATAAGCAATAACAACTCTCATAAACAAGGTTAATAAGCATAACTTTCATAATCATAATGTTTAACATAACAAGTCAACGTACAAGAGTTTAGATTTGTCCAACAAGCCTCTACATAGATAAAGCGGGGCCTCGACATAGTTTGAGACTCACCCTCAATACATAAGTAAAGTAAAAGGTAAAATAAAACTAGATAGATAGAAGGTGGATATTGCCCTTGAACAAAAGGGCTCACCACTAGCAAAGTCTTCAAGTGAATCAAGCGTCGTCCAGTAGAATGTAAAAGTCATCTCCGATCCTTATATGGTTAGAACATGTAGACAAAGAATATGGGTTAGCACATAATATGTACTAAGTATGCGGTCATGCAATGTATATGACAAGTATAGTATGACCAAACAACATAACAAGGGGACAAGTGATACGAAAGAAATGTACGTAGCCAAAGGGTAATATAACAATATGTTATGCCATGATACATGAGATGCAATCCTATGATCATTATATAGCAGGGATATAACCTCAACCGAAAACGGAGGAGACTCGAGCGACCAACTACCCGGATCCAGACTACTTGCCAAGTAGTACCCTAGTCAACGCTTAAACAAGGGGATACATACAAGTCATCTCATATAGGGAGAAATCCCATGTTGGCACATGGTTTGCCAGAAAGGAGTATGGACCCTATGAAGATAGCCCACCCCCACTCCAATCCCTCGGTACTAAGTCTCATCCCACGGGAATACATATATATATATACATGCCACTTCAAATCAGAAGACTTACATTCTTTTCAAATCATGCATCATTATTCAAAACCAAACCCATTGATCTAATCATACTTATGTTTAGGCCAAAGGCCATCAAAACATAACTTATCATATCAAGCATTCAAAACATGTCAAAGTGGTGCAAGCACTCAATATGCTCAAAGAGCCATAACCGAGAGACTACGTGATCACAAGCCTTAACATATAATTTCAATCAAGAGTTTCATCACAACAATCTTCAATGCATATTCCATGAATGAGGAACAAGAACATGGATAATGGAATTCAAACTAAATTTCACAATTTAAAAGGTAATTTAACATAAATCATGAGAAATTCCATATTTAAAGCATAATACAAATTACCCATGCATAATTAAATAAAAAAGGGACATGCACATTAATCCTTCAAGAGTTTCCATGTACATTCATAAAAATTAATCTTAAATCATGATTAAATCACCTAAGTTCTACAACACATAAACCCAATCAACTAATTACTTCAAAATTTAAAGAACCCATAACTTAAAGAGATCTTAAAAATCAAAATTTAAATAGTAGGGTTCTTGGGTCTTCAAGGATGAAAGGAAATCCTTGAATCAAAACCCACATACCTTTAATAGACCAAAGGAATTGAAGAATCACACAAGCAAGGGTTGTCTTCCCCAAATTTCTTCAAGCTTTCAACAATGGAGGTCAAGAGGATTTAGGATTTTTAAAAGAGTAATGAGGAGCCTCGTTTTTCAGTTTTTAAGACCTTATGTAGGGTCAGGAGCTAAGCAACACCCCCAGGCTATAACATAAATAAAATAAAGCAAAAAGGTACATAGAGGGGGACATAAACCTTACGTCCTCCCTGAGATGGTACTCTATGACATTCTTAAGAAGACTAATCATGAGACCCTAGGAGAATTAGACAATCCAAGAAAATCCTAAGAGAGGACTCCTCTCACCAAAATTCTAGAAAAGCAATAAACAAGGGAGACTTTCCCCTTACAATGAGTAAAACGATCCTAATATCCTACTATTACTTCTATTTCTAACCTGATGGTTGAGATCCTGGATCAGCATGGAATCTTTTGTCTTGAGCTGGGACAGTTAAGGTGGCTTCCTCATCCTCTTTAGTTGCTTCCTCCTGAATGACACTACTGTCATCTTGTCCATCCTCAAGTGTGCTCTACTGTTTCTTGGCATCAGGTTGGTATCATGAAAGGTATGGGGGCAAGTGATCTGCTGGTTGTACTTTGAAAGAGAGTCTGCAACCTGATTTGCTTCCCTCAGGATATGGCTGCACTTGAATTCCAGAATTTGTACTCTTGAGAGTTGGATTCTGTCCAGTTCTTTTTTAAACTTCCAGGGAGGAGATGTTGTATGGTTTATCCATGAACTAAGAGTGGCAGAATCAACCTCTAGATGGACTTTAGTAGCTCCCATTTAGACACACCATTCAAGTCCTATGGCTGCTGCCAGGGCTTTTTCTTGTTGGTTGGTGCCATGTCCTAAGGGATGTGCATAGGCCACAATAAGGTCTCCTTTGTTGTCCCTCAGAACTCCCCCTACTCCAATACTACCAGGTTTGTTCAAAGCACTATCATCTGTGTTCATTTTAATCCACTGTCCTTCTGGTTTAAGCCATTGTAATGAGGAGCCTTAGAATGGATGAAAAGGGGTTAGGGTTAGGTTAAGGGGGTTTAGGGGACCTTAGGATGTCTAAAAGGGGCCTAGGGATTAATTAAATTATGAATTAACCATTAATGAAACGAATGATTAACTGTCACATAGTGCTACATGATTGAGCTACAGTGACCGTCTACGGGTACACTAGCCGTACAACTGCCCGTGTGGCATTACTTGGCCAAGTTTTAACAAGAACTCTCGAGGGACTTTCTGAAACACTTCACAAAGGGGTGTCACGGGCCGTATGGCTTCACAAAGACCGTGTAATGGTATGTGGAGCCACACTTGGCCCAAAAACTAACCCCATAACATGACCAGCTCTTTGCCCCACTTGACGGCCACCCATACGGACGGTTTGGGGTCTCATAGACCGTCGGGTGGTCCATGAGACTTCACTGGGTCTATGGGGTGGGTCCTGGCCACCTTGAACTCTTTGGACCATGAAACGTATCCCCACATGGATCATGGACCCTCACACAGTCCGTGTTCCCATCCTTGGGCCATTTTCAAGGCCTGTTCCCAGTGTCTTTCTGATTACGGGCAGTGTCACTAATTTTGCCATAACTTCCTCATACAAACTCCGAATCGAGTGAAACCAATTGCGTTGAGAAGATAACTCAAAGAGATTTAATTTGATAGGTAGTATACCAGAAGGTTCCAACCAAATCAAAAGTTATGTCTCGGTAAAGTACACTGCCCAAACGGCCTCTCTAGGCCACCAAATGATCCGTTTTGCATTCGTCCACTTAAACTCAACCCATGGCTACCAAAACTCAACCATGACCACTATAACATCATACAAGACCAACCATAAGAAGTTTCAAAAAAATTTGGGTCGTTACACAAGCTCAACAATTACTAGACTATGCGACTAGTTTAATCATCACCTATAGAGCACTTCCATAAGCGTGTCCACATAAACTAGAATTAAGCTTAACAATTAAATTCATGGAAATCTATACCATATTTTCAACAATCGGTATTGCAAACTTAATCTACATTCCCGACACAATGATCAAAATCATCAGCCATTACCCATCAAGTTAAGAGTCGAATCATACATATTATCTCATCAACCTCCCCCCTTTACTCAATCATATTCGCTAATTATTTCACTAGTCCTCAATTTTACCAAAGAAGAAAAATACCAAGTTCAATTAAACTCAACAAGATTTACAATCTGCTTTCCTCAAATTAGCCAATCAATCACTCCAACAATAATTCCTTCCCCTTCCAAATCAAATTCAAAGCACCACAATCTTTTTAAAAATGAATTCACAATCACAATTCAAAGCATACAACACCAAAATCAAGCAATTAGGGGAAAAGAAAAAAATCATCCAAAAATTTACTATAAGAAATCAAGGCAAAAATTTAAATTTGTTTAGATGAAAATATTTCTCTCATGATCAGAAAATTATTAGTAAAACCCAATTAAAAAATATAGTTGAAACAAGCTCATAATTATCAATTCCGTGAAAAACCCATGTTCATGAAAAAACTCTAATTTTCTTAATTGAAAACTCTAAATTTGATGTTAAAATCAATGGGTAACGATAAAGGGGAGTGGAAAATACCCTTTTTAGTAAAAGTCTTAAAAAATTAAGCCAAAAGTAATCCAAGCTGAGCTCTCAGAATTTAAAAATGGGGAAAATATTTAAAATTAGGAATTAGGAGTCTGAAAATCACTTTACTGATGCCATTATAGCAACAAAAGTGTCACTATAATGATATCCACCCAAATGACAGGTATCTCTATAACATCATCCACTCAAATGACAGGTATCACTATAACATCATCCTCCCAAATGACAGGTATCGCTATAACGATATCCACACAAATGACAAGTATTGCTATGGCGACAAAAGTGTCATTATAGTGACATCTTCCCAAAAGACAGGCATCACTATAGCGACATCCACACAAATAACAAGTATCGCTATAGTAATAAAAGTATGTCTATGGCCAGGCCTGCATCAAATCACAACAAATCGTTTTTCAAAATTTTAGTGACTCAGAATCAACCCTTGAAATTCATTTGGAACCCCAATTCCATAAGCCATACATGTAACCAGATTAGATTTGACATTTTAGACTCAATGGATTCGTCCATATTTGAATCCAAGGCCTCCTTGACCCGAAACCTAATTAAGCACCTTAAATTCAATTTTGACCACTTGAAATGTCAAAATGATACTTGAATACTAAAACATTAAGGCAAAGTTACTTTTAGCACTAAAATCACCTCCCGACACCATAAGAACAATCAAATAAACGATCCGAGCTCCAAAACTCAACACATTGACCAAATCCAAACCAAACTCCAACTTTAACTCAATTTCCAACTCCTAACCTAAAATCCACATAACGACTCCGAGTCCGATTCCAACAACGCCCCCATAAAAATTTTAGCATTTTGAAACTAATGAAATCGATGAAATTTTATTCTGAGACTCGAGTCTCCGAAAAACTTAAAATTTCAAAATTATACAATTCAAACCTTAAAATTCCAATGTTTAGCAAAAATCACAACTTTTACAAAAATTCTCATAAACCAACTTTTAAAATTAATCAAATATGACTAAAAGCTATTGTCGGGAGGGAAAAATGGTAATTTTATTAAAAGAGTCGATGATGACCTTTAGGGTCATTACACGCTCTAGATTGTTGGAATCCAAAGTGATAGAGGGTGGAAAATCCAGAAAAAAGAAATTGAGTGTCAGTGCTATCAAAGGTTGTTGTGGTAGCAGAAGAGGATCTAAAATTTTAATTTTATAGTTTAGGATTAGGTTCCAACCACCTAACCTATAACCTTGTTTGCATATTTATTTAGATATTTAAGTGAATTTTACATAGATAAATTCAAGTCTAAGATAAATGTTATGGTTTCTAATGAACTAATGAATAAAATCTGCCCATGTGTGGTAGGATAGTCAGTAGTCATTTTTCCTTAACTAAACTTCTTGATGTAAATTTAGGTTAGTTTGACCCCAAAACAAATATTGAGACATCATATAGGAGACAAAAAGTTGAGTGGCTTTAGTTAAAGCGGAACAGTAGGTTTTGGTATCACCCTTGGGACATATGTAGAAAACTTGGCAGTGTAACTTGTGATTCTATAATCAACAATCAATAAACTTTCTAAGAAAATAATATTTGGCACTATAAGTGTAGATGATTTCTATGACACTTGAGTTGGGTAGCATGACGATAGGTACTTATGAGGCTTAGTTTCACACCTTGTCTAGATATGTTACATAGTTAGTGACTACAAGGGATGAGAGGACCCAGTCGTTCATCAAAGGTTTGAACCCTGAGTTACAAGTTTTGTCTATTCACATGATCTTTGCAAGTAAAAGTTTTAATGAAGTGGCGGACTTCGTGAAAAAAGTAGACGAAGTTCAAAAGGCTAGGTAGGCCAAAGCTTTGACTAAGAGGCCCAAAAGTGTAGGTAATTTCCACAGCTCTTACTCTCAAGGCTTAGGTGGGGCAATAATTAACACGGTCAGGGTAGTCAACAATGCTCGCTTCTAACGGTGGCTACTTAGGGTTCATAGTGGAAACCTACTCAAGATAGTCAAAGAGCTCTTTCCACTCAAAGTACTTGGCTTTTTCTTGATCATAGTTATAATTGTAGAGAGCGAAGACACATGTGGAGGTAGTGTCTCCATATCTGGATGGCTGATCCTTTACATAAATAGACGAGAGCTATAGTAGCAAAAGGTAAAGGTAATGACTGTAGGGAATGTCCACAAGCTATGCGAGTAGGAAATTAGAGAGGCTGTGAGGGCCGTGGAAATGATAATATCATATGAGGTATAGTGTAGATAGATAGATAACTTAATTTTCAAGATGATAGAGCTTAGTTTAGCTTTTTCAAGAAAGATAGAGGTTAGGACGTCTGATAAAGTGATCACCGGTATATTTTATCTACCACTGGATGGCTACTATTTTGTTTGACCCATGTTCTACTTATCCTATATGTTAGTAAATTTTACCTTGGATTTTGATATCATTCCTGATATTCTTGATTCCCCTATCAATGTTTCTATCGTAGTTGTATTTACCCACATCTGTCATGCTTTTTCTATTTTATTTATGAGTTTTCAAACTTAAGCTGATTTGGTGATTTCGAATATCACTAATTTTGATGTAATCTTAGGAATGACTTAGTTATCCCCCATCATGGGGTTCTTAATTGTAATGATAAAACTATGATTCTAGAGATTCAAAAAAGAAAAACTTAGAGTGGGAAAGAGTGTACACATCTAAGCTAACTAACGTCATATCTTACATTTGGACTAGAAAACTAGTGGGGCAAGGTTGTTTAGCATATTTGGCTCATGTTTTGAATGTTGATGATAAGTCTTCTTCTATTAAGTCCATTCATACAGTATCTGAGTTTAAATAAGTGTTTTTTACAGATTTGCCTGGTATGCTTCTGAATTGGGTTATAGATTACTACATTGATTTGGAGCTGGTACTAGCCCAATGTCTATCCCTCCTTATCGCATGGCTCCAACGGAGTTGAGAGAGCATAAAGTTCAGATCTAAGAGCTCCTTGATAAGGATTTTATCTATCCTAGTACCTATCCATGGGGGCAATAATCTTATTTGTTAAGAAAAATGATGGTAGTATGAGGATATGCATAGACTATAGGTAGTTGAATAAGGTTACCATCCAAGATAAATGTCCATTGCCTTGCATGTATGATTTCTTTAACTAGTTGCAGGGTGCATTTGAGTTTTCAAAAATTGATCTAAGGTATAATAACCATCGATTAAAGATTAGGCCTGGAATGTGCTTAAGACGACATTTAAAACTAGGTACGGACACTAATGAATGGGGTGTTCAAGTCCATGAATTCATTTATAATTGTGTTCATACATGATACTCTCTCCATCCCAATTTATATGAGTTATCATGAGTTGACACTAAGTTTAAGAAACAAAGAAAGACTTTTGAAACTTATGGTCTAAAATAAGTCATAGATATTTGTGTGACTAGAAATCATTTTATTAATGGTAAAATAAGCATTTTAAAGTAAATTTGTTACTAAATGTAGAAATGTGATGTTCTTTTTAGGATTGACTAAAAAGAAAATTAAGTCATATAAAGTAAGACAGAGGAAGTATTCTAATTTATTTGATGAGCAAGTAAGAGCATGCATGCCATTTTTGCACTGTGCTGGGTGTCCTAGGGAAACCAAAATTATATGCAAAATTTTCTAAGTGTGAATTTTGGTTGTCTTTAATTGCTTTTATAGGGAATATAGCTTCTAAAGAAGGGGTGACGAGCCACATGTACTGAGTAAATACAAGTAGGAGTTAGTACGAGCGACATGTACTGAGTAAATATCATCGAGTGACTCCAAATAGAAACCAAAATAGATAAAGTAATATCAGGAAATAAATTATAGCACTTAATATTGTCAAGTAACAAGCAAGTATAAGTGACAACATAATGAAATAAGTATATAATCTGACAATAATACCAAGAACACACATGAGGAGTCAAGCCTCCATACCACGCTTCTTTTGGGAGATAGGTTCTTTGAGATTGAGTATATTAAATTATTTTAATATTTTTTTTATATTATCGTGTTGAAATATGGAACCTTAACCAATATATATATCATGTCGGAACTGATACCTGATCCAATAATATCTATGTCAAAATATGACACCGGATCCCGTAATATTCATGTCTGAACGTGACACTCGATCTCATAATATTTGTGTCAAAATGTAACATTTGATCCAATAATATCCATGTCGAAATATTACATATGATCCCATAATATCCATGTCAGAACATGACACCTGATCCCATAATATCCGTGTCAGAATGTGATACCCAATACCATAATATCCGTGTCAGAACGTGACACCCAATACCATAATATCTGTGTCAGAACGTGACACCCAATCCAATTATATTTAATTCATCATTCTTTATCATTATTTTCTACTTCATTAACAATATTTTATCAAGTCTTCTTTATTCATGGCATCACTTTGGTGAGGCAACTTAAAGATTATGAATTCCATGGTCTTGGGATTGCAGACCAATCACAACACATATCAATAATCCAAATCTCAATAATTTAGCGCATAGATAATTTCGCAACATCACTCAATGAATATCAATTACTATTAAGAGTCTTTCTAACACATAGAATAAACCATAACCTACCTCAATTGAAGAACTGAAGCCAAGCCAAGCTAGCTAATCCACCAATGTTTTTCCTTTGTTCAATACCTCAGAATGTTTCCAATCTATAAATTACATAATATTCATAAGAACTCGAGTCCATAGACACCCATATTCCTATATATCTAGCCTAGACCCACAAGCTTATCAAATTCTATTATTAATTTTTCAAATCTTAAACTTAGGGTTAAGTCTTAAAACCTACAAATAACATAACTTTAATGATTTTTATATAGTTAAAACATCTAAAATTTAACTACCTATCTCAATATATTAAAACTTAACTATAATGTGGTTACTTAGAGAACAAAAATTTAAACGAAAACTAACCAAAAAGATAAAGACACAATAAGAAGACAATTGAAAAAAAACTCAACCAACTCATATAATCTGCCTGCCACCATTTACATCTTTAACTATCAAATATTATATGTATATAGAGAGAGAAAGGAAGGTGTGCAGTAGGACTATTTTCAATTCCAATATTCTAATCCAACAACTCAAACTATAATATATTAATATTAATGATACTACTACAACTTCTATTCAATTTAATATAGGTAATTATCAGAGAGTATATAAATATTCTAATATATATACCTATCTTCAATTTTGCTAATGGAGAATTGCAAATTTCCAGGTTGCGATACTTCACGTTGATCGCCGTTTCTCTTCAACTCCTCCTCTTCTTCTTCTTATCTTTTTTTTCAAACTAATTATGTATTAAAAGTGAAAAATCTTACTACTTATTTTAATAAAAATAAGATAAATGGTATAGATTTTTAAATAAATACCCACTTTAGCCCATAAATTAAATTAATCATTTAAAGTTATCCCTCAACTAAATGATGAAAATTATCGAATAGTCCAAAATACCATTTTTAAAATGTATGAGATAAATCTTTTATGACGTAAGAAATTCTATTTTTCAAAATGACTTAATGGGTTGTTACACTTTCATGTATAGGAATAACTCCTTTCTTCTCATTCTTAATTGTATAAACACCCATAGTTACTCAAATAGCCAAATCATAGACATTTATGTGAACACAATATTGTCATAACCATATTCTCAACAAAATCATATTCGTAAACATAATTGGGTTGAACCCACTTCATAATTTTCATGAAAACCAAAGCTCATGTATGCATATGCCATGAATAATGAGAGAATAGCATGGGCAATAGAGATTCATACTTATAAAAAATATAGTATGCAATTCAAGTAAATCCATAAGTAAGTTCCTTTTTAAATCACAATTTAGATTACCCATGCTTAAACCAACATTTAAATGGGACATGCAAATTCAAATCTTCATAATATCAATGCAATTCAACATATTAGGGCTTAAATGACTTTAAAAACATCAATTATACATAGACCATATCTCAATTGGATAAAACAAAAAATAATATAAAAGACTCATGTTTAAAGTTAGCTCAATTTCATAAAATTTAAAGAATAAAGGGTTTGGCGTATTCATGATTGAAAGGGGACCATGAATCAATCCCACATACTTTAGATAACCAAGAAGAATGAAGAAGAGGACCTTCCTATGCTCCAAGCTAGGTCTCCAATGGCACCCTTGAGAGGAGTTCTTAGAAGAGAGGATTTGAATATTCTAAGTGTAATAATTGAATGAGAATAGAGGAGTAGAAACCAATTCAGATGTTTGGGAGGGCTTAGAAATTCATAAACGGCCTTAGGAAATAACAAAAATTACAAGTAAACCTCTAATGAAACAAGCATAAAAAAGTTGTCAAGGATCCAGTGAGGCACCACCACCGATCCTGTAGTGGACCACGGATTGTGTAGTGGTCTGTAGTGTAGATCATGGTCAAAATCTTGACAAGGCTGGCAGCTACTGAAGGCCTCATGATCTGTCAAAAGGCAAGAGGGTCTTGTAGGTGTCCGTCTAAGTGATGCAAGCTCCGGTACGATAACCTTATACTTAGAATCACTCCTTAGGATGAGACCTTCATGAAACACCTCACCATGACTCGTAGGAGGTCAAACAAAACCTCCACATGGACCGTACAAGGCTTCACGACCCGTACAGGGTCTCCTGGTAGCCTTCCTTAGCCAAATAATACAACACAATCCCTGTACAAACGAGCATTATGAAAATGGTCATAATTCCTTGATCTGAATGCATAATTTAGTAAAACTAGATGCATTGGAAAGCTAACTCAAAGATATTCAATTAAATAGGTAATAGACCGCTCAACTCTTCTTGTACTAATATATATGACCAATTAAAGTTGACCCTTCCAACGCTTCTTATGAAAATCTTAACCAATGTAATCCCTTTGAAAATGGGGGAGACTCATGATGATCATAAACCACCTAAAATGAGTTAAAAATCAGTGTACATCACATTGATAAGATTTTCCAAAGTTTGGGCCCTTACAGCAAAACAACACAATATACTCACCTACATACTAACCCACACAAAGACAAAGCATAAAAAAAAAAACTCACGAAACATCAAAAGTCACAACAGAAAAGGAAAAGAAAAAGAGGAGTTTGAGGTTTGATTTCGTGATTTTTATTATGACTTTTATTTTTGTGGATTAATCTTCACAATGGTGACACTTAATCTTTCTTATAAATGTAATGATTATACAAACTTGATTGCAATATATACAATGAAGTTATTAGATTTCTCATGTATTTAATCCGTTTATATTCTTTGAGGTTACAACATACAGTATGCTCAAGTCTTTCATATCAATTTCATCTTCAGGTCTTTTATATTGTTAGATTTAGTGTAAAATTATTATAACCATCCATAATTTATTTCATGTTTAAGTAAATTTGTTATCTAAATCTATTGTTGGTTTTCATATTTTAATTATTTTTATGATGATATGTGTATTTATGTCTTAATAAAGTGAAACAATGAGAATAATTAATGACAAAGATTCATTATGTAAAATAAAAAAAATTCAGGTGCCCATAATTCCTTTCGTGTTTACACTAATACAACATCTGCAAATTTGTATGAGAAAGAGTATAATTTTATATAATTTTAATAGTTTGTATTCTTATTAATATTGTATTCACTTTCTCTTTAAAAAATATTAATAAAATTTAGAAAAAAAATAAAATTTACAACTTCCCTTGCATTTCATATGAGTGATGATTTTTTAGACTACTAACTTAACGGTTTTTATGTCTATCTATGTAATTAATATTTTGTTTTTAAATTATGCCTTTGGAGAGTCACAACAATTAATTTGTAATAAAAATAATTAGAATCCATCGACTTTATAAAAACAATTGGGATTTTAAATAATTTAATAATTAAATTTCTTTAAAGTAAATTGTTAGGAGCATGATTAGGTCGATAATAATAATATGCAAACATTAACATCTAAAGAACATTTAAATAAACTTTAGATGTGAAACAAATAATTAATCAGTTTCAAGACTAAAAAGCACAGCTGCCGGTACACCACACACTAATAAATATGATAGTTTAAACAAGTTTTTAATAAATCGATGAAGGTGGATAAATAACATTTTTAAAAAACTCATAAGTCTATTGTAATACCCCTTAATTCGTTCCACCTAGTTTGAGTTAAATTCCCAAGAAAAGTTGACAAAAATAACCTGTAGTTGCCCATATGATTTAGAAAAATTTTCTAAGTCTGAGGTCATTGTATGAGTCCTTCCAAAGACCGTACTTCCTACCACGAGCCGTGGAATAAGTTTCGTGATTTGAAATTTCAAAAATCATATTTCTGGATCTTGAACCACGATTAACCGAACGACTCATGGTTCGTTTCACAACCCATAGAAAGGGGTTGGTACAATCCAAGTCCAAATTCTAGTGACCAAATTTTGGGGCACCTTCCATCCACGAAGAACCATTTTACCCATGAATAACACCACAACATGTAGACAGGGTTTCGTAGTTCCCTTCGACAGTTTAAAGATGGGTACTTTAGTCTTTTCCCTCTCTTTTTAATTAAACCTACGATGGTTTGGGATTATTTTGGACCCCTTAACAGTACCCTAAGGGTTTTATTCTTCATTCTACACTTAGAATTATTTAGAGCACCAAGGAGGGGAGACAAGTTAGGGCTTCAAGTACAAGCTTGAGGATCATCAGAGGGTTGATCATTCTTCATAATTTCAGGTATGTAAGGATTCCTAAAGCATTATATTGAGTTTGTCCACTTTCCCTTCTCAACTACATGATAGAATTGGAGTATAAAAATTGAGTAGTAAAATCCCAAAAATCCAAATTCTCAAGTTGCTTACATTTATTGCTGATTTTTATGCATATTTATGAATGAATTGATGAGTTGCATGTTGGTTGTATGAAATTGGAATATTAAATTATGTTTAAAATTATGAATCCTAAATTGCATTATTCTATGTGACCTTGTTGCATTGACTGAATTAAGATCATGATTGTGAACATTTGAATTGAGTAAATAGGGAATGACTAGAGCATCAGGAGCATATTAATTCTCTCTCTCTCTCTCTTTCTATATATA
>JBCEWC010009265.1:0-18949 GCA_038996855.1 Solanum aculeatissimum
TTAGTGTATAATGAAATATTTTACTTCATATTTTCTCTTTATTTTTATTTAGTTCACTTAGCCATAACCTTCTCTTGAATTTTCTTTATTATATTAAAGGTAACTTTGTCACTTTAGAATGTTATAAGAATGCACTTTTTATGCTAGTCACGTGTCTATTTTATTGTTCTAATTATAAGTGAATTTTTTTATATGTTTAATATCTTATGTTTAGCCGAAAAATTCAATTGTTTAGTTGACCTTTATTTGTCACATTTATCTCCCACATAAAATACGAGATACGGTCGGGACCCGCACTTGCGGACCTCGAGGGGTGCCTAACACCTTCCCCTTGAGGTAACCTGAACTCTTACATAGACTCTGGTTAGTTTTAACCCTTAGGTTTAGTTTTAGGCATAGAACGGTGTGCTAATGCACCTCAATTCATTAGGTGGCGATTCTTCAAATTCAAAAATCCCAAAAGAGTCGTTGCCACGACGTCGTGCCAGGTTCCCTTTTCCGCGAGGAAAAAATATGGCGCGACAGTAATATTAGTCATCAACGTCGAAGAGACCTATCTTTTTTAGGTCCCGATTGAGGAAAAGATGAGTGTAGAAACATTGGTAGCTGTGATCTTGAATTTTCCCGATGATGGTGTGAATGACTACAGGGACACTGTGCAATCTTTGTAGGGCAGGGTAACTAAACCCTTTGTTCCCAAAAAATTGGACTTGGACTTACAAAACAAACCAACTCCACCAGCTAAGTCGTCTGTTGAAGAGCCTCCCACTTAATAGCTCAATGAACTACCACAACACCTGAGGTATGCATTTCTTGGCACTAATAACACTCTCCCCGTTATTATGGCAGCAGATTTATAGGAGAGCCAAATAATAGCATTGTTGGGAGTCCTCCAAAAGTTCAAAAGGGTTATCGGTTGGTCCATTGCAGATATTGTTAGGATTCCTCCAGGAATATGCACACACAAAATCAAATTGGAAGATAACTGTATGCCTAGCATTAATCACCAGCGCAAGCTAAATCCTCCCATACAAGAAATTATAAAGAAGGAGATTAAAAAGTGGTTGGATGCTAGGGTAATATACCTAATCTCTGACAACAGATGGGTTAGCCTAGTACAGTGTGTACCTAAGAAAGGAGGCATGATGGTGGTCGCCAATGAAAAAAATGAGTTGGTTCTATCGCGACATGTCACTGGCTGGCTAGTATACATGGATTACAAAAATTTGAACAGATCGACTTTGAAGGATCATTTTCCTATGCCCTTCATGGACCAAATGTTAAATAGACTGGCAGGCGAGGGTGGTACCGTTTACTAGATAGGTATTCGGGCTACAATCAAATATCTATAGCTCCCAAGGATCAGGAGAAGACCACTTTCACTTGCCCATATGGGACATTCATGTTCAGGGGAATGCCTTCCGGGTTGTGCAATGCCCCAACCACCTTCTAGCGGTGTATGATGTCAATATTTTCTAACATAGTTGAGGAAACCCTTGAGGTATTTATGGATTATTTCTCAATAGTGGGTAAGTCTTTTGATGATTGTCTTCTAAACCTTAGCAGGGTACTACAGCGTTGTGAGAAGGTAAATGGTTTTGAACTGGGAAAAGTGTCATTTCATGGTCAAGAATAGGATAGTCCTCAGCTATAAGATTTTTGAAAGAGGCATAGAGGTAGACAAGGTGAAGATAGAGGTTATTGAGAGATTACCACCTCCTATCTCTGTAAAAGGGGATCCAAAGTTTTTTGGGACACGAAGGTTTCTACCGCTAGTTTATCAAAGATTTCACCAAAATTGCACGCCCATTGTGTAAACTATTGGAGAAAGATGTCAAGTTCCAGTTTGATGACAGTTGCCAGCAGGCCTTTGTGACCCTAAAGCAAAAGTTAATCTCTGCACCTGCAGTAGTTGCTCCTGACTAGTCATCCCCATTTGAGGTAATATGTGATGCTAGTGGGACTATTGTGAGTGTTGTACTGGGCTAGAAGCACAACAAGGTTTTTCACACCACTTACTACACCAACAAGACCCTCAATGAGGCCCAAAGAAATTACACTGTGACGGAGTAGGATTTGCTAGTTGTGGTATATGCATTTGATAAGTTTTGGGCCTACCTTTTAGGCACAAAGGTAATCGTGCATACTGATTATGCAACTTTGAGATACTCCGATACCTAATAGCTAAGAAAGATGCCAAGCCGAGATTGATCAGGTGGGTCCTTTTTCTGCAAGAGTTAGACTTTGAATTCTGAGATAGAAAAATGACTAAAAATCAGGTAGCAGACCATTTATCCAGGCTGGAGGATGAATCTCAAGGCGATGATTGGTTGACCATCGATGATTCATTTCCCGATGAGTAGGTATTAGTCGTATTTATTGACTTAATTCCTTGGTTTGCTAATTTTGCTAACTATCTGGTGAGTGACATTATGTCTGAGGGCCTAACCTTTCACCAAAAGAAAAAGTTTCTTCATGATGTGTGCAGATGAACCGTTCTTGTTCCGCACATGTGTTGATGGGATCATTCGATGGTGTATCCCTGAAGAGGAGATGATGAGTATCGTGAAGGCTTGTCACTTCTCCCCAATGAGGGGCCATCATGGTAATGTCAGGACAGCTAAGAAAATTTTGCAATGTGGGTATTACTGGCCTACCATTTCAAGGACACCCATGACTTGGTGCAGGGCTGTGATCAATGCCAGCGACAAGGAAATATTTCTAGACGGCAAGAGATGCCTATGACACCCATTCTTGAAGTGGAGATATTTGACGTCTGGGGCATTGACTTCATGGTCCCATTTGTGAGTTCATATGGCATGAGGTATATCTTGGTAGCAGTAGATTACGTCTCTAAGTGGGTAGAGGCAGTTGCATTGACAAATAATAAGAGCAGAAGCATGGTCCAATTTCTGAGGTGCAATATCTTCTCTAGATTTGGGGCACCAAAAAATATCATCAGTGATAGGGGAATTCACTTCTGCAACAAGACCTTCCGTGCTGTGCTGGTTAAGTATGGAGTACAAAAACACAAAGTTGCCACGCCCTACCATCCACAGACCAGTGGACAAGCTGAAGTTTCAAATAGAGAGATTAAGAAGATCTTAACCAAATCTGTGAATACTGCCATAACTGATTGGGCCAGGAAACTGGATGATGCATTCTGGGCCTACCGAATGGCTTACAAAACCCATATTGGTATGTTACCATATCAGTTGGTGTTTGGTAAAGCCTGCCATCTACTGGTGGAGTTAGAGCATAAAGCACTCTGGCTCTAAAAGAGCTGAATATAAACTGGAGTGAAGCCACTAATGTGAGACTGAATCAACTCAATGAGTTAGATGAGTTTCACCTTCAAGCATATAAGAGTGCAACACTATTCAAGGGCAGTATGAAATTCCAACATGACAAGCATATCACACTACGTAGTTTCAGTGTTTGAGATGAGGTTTTTCTGTACAACTTTAGACTGAGGCTTTTTCTAGGTAAACTTAAGCCTAGGTGGGTTGGCCCGTATAAAATTGCTCAGATATTCCCCCATGATACACTAGAGCTAGAAGCCGAAACTGGCATAGGTTCAAAGTCAACGGACAATGGGTGAAAAAATATTTAGGTGTTGTAGTTGAAATCACATTGGTGGAGGAATTACATCTTGAAGATGTCTAAGTAGTCAAGGCAGCTGTGTCGAGCCGCAATGTTAAACCAAGCGCTTCATGGGAGGTAACCCATGCATTGTATTCTTTTGTTAAACAAATACAAATAAAAACTAAAAAAATTTATTTTAATTAATGATGTCATGAGTTGTTATTTTTGTAGTTGCAGGTGTACGTAGGTGTTATTGGGGAAAGCCCCGAAGGTGCTCATGATGGGAGCCACACACATAGGAGCTCAAAAAGGGAAAATGGGGGTTAAGACAGATACCACGTGCCGTTATATGGATCGTGCGTCATCACACAAACTGTCCAACGGTTCGTGTACCTTTTTTATGCAACATGGACAATGGTTGGGTAAGTTACGGTCCAAGGTTGGTCACACAGACAACCCAAACAGACCGTGTCACATGTCACGGACCATGAGACGGGCCGTGTAGCACTCATACCAGGAACCATGAGACCATGCCAAAAGTCTGCACTACCCAGGGAGGAGCCCGGGTCACACTTACATGATTCTCCAATCGAGTGTTCTATCCACAAGACAGGTAGTGGCTCAGATGATGATTCCTCTAAGGGGAACGAGGTTCGCTATATAGGGAATGTCTCCCCTCACTCACCTTGCACCACTCGAGCCTAGGAAGCACATCAGGCTTTGGTCCCCCCAAACTGAAGAGGAGGAACCGAATGAAGGAGGGGAGGAGGACGAGGTTGCCCCAGAATATGAACAAAAGGACCATGTCTCTACCCCTGAAGTCCCCCCACAATACATTATGCTATCTCTCGGACTCTAGATATTGAAATAGCCCAGATGATTATTCTATTTCTGAGAGCTCGATTGACCATTCCAGGAGCCAAGGAAATATTTGCTCGGGGGCTCACTAAAGGCTTGGGGGGCTTCCAGTGACAGGTTATTCTGCTAAAAGTTTGGGTCGTGACGAACCAACTGGATGGAGTACCATATATTAAGGCCACTTTTGACTTCCACCAGTTTGGGTGGATGGCCCAAAAACTAGGATTTTATGGGCCAGCTATTATTTAGGAATTTTATTCATCATATGCAACTGACCTATTAAACTCTGTAGGAGGCGGATCCAAAAGGTTGAGGAGGCATATGGCTATAAAATTTGCACCACTTGAGCATGTTTTTGTACGAGTTGCTCATGTGGACATTTCTGAGACTACTATTAACAAATTCTTGCAAGGAGCGGACTACATAGCACAGATGGATTATATGCAGCGCGAGTTTCACCAGATTTTTGAGGAGGCCTTGATGTCTGATCCTGGGTCCAGGATAACTGTGGTGACTTGGATTGCTCAGCAGATAGCGTTGCAAGGTCCTGATGCAGCTTGGGTCACTAACCCAAGGGTTCCCATTACCAAAGCCTCCCTCACATTCCCTGCCAAGTTTTGG
The DNA here is from genome assembly GCA_038996855.1 of Solanum aculeatissimum. NCBI lineage: Eukaryota > Viridiplantae > Streptophyta > Magnoliopsida > Solanales > Solanaceae > Solanum > Solanum aculeatissimum. The sequence continues at coordinate 5,065 of JBCEWC010009265.1, forward strand.
TGGTCCATGGTGCGAGCCCGATTGAGACCCGTATCTAATGACAATACACTCCAACTATTGCAAGCCTCCTTTGTAGCATGTCTAATAGCTCGATATGAGATAAATATAGGCTTGATCATCGCCACGAAGATGAGAGATAGAACATTGAGTGTCAAAACTGTATTTCAATTTCCATGTCTAATTAGAGCTTTTTGCAGGCTAGTCCACATCCCCACCACTCGGTATCTAGACCGAAAGATTTTTCCATCTGTGGTGATTAACATTGCTTTAATAAAAAATATCAATAACCCGCTATTTTAGGCTAGAATGCAGCAGGCTAGCGGTCCATGTATGTTTCCACAAGCTGCCCCACAACAACCAATGTCATTTGAGGGGTTTACAGGTGTTCCAGAGACGGGCGAGGCATTGAAGCAACCCGAGGGTAGCAGTGCACAACTGTCTATGCCATAGGGGTATATCTATGTCCCTTATGAACTTCTATCCAGGCTGGTGACCGATCAGCGATAGACTAGGGCCATAGTGGACTAGATTATGGAGAAAATGCCTCAGGTCGTCCAAACTCAAGGGAACCAAGTTGTGGAGTCTCTCCGAGATGATATTTGAAGCCAGATCGCCATCCTCCTGAACTAGGTCAACAACCTAGAAGGGTATTTCAATGAGAGGTTCAACAGTTTGTCAGGACTGGAGGCAACCAATATTGTGAACACTGTCACTAAAATGAAGAAGCAGATAGCAATGCTAACTACCCAATACAACACTCCTGCACCACCTCCCCCTTCAGAGTCTCTGACAAACCTTTTTTCCACTCCAACTGTAGCACCGTCTCTGGGTGAGTATTGTGGCGTACCACAGGCTCTATCGATCGTTCCTCCTCCACCAATTGAGCCCAATAAAATAAAGAAAAAAGATAAGAAGCGATCTCAATGACACAACCCGCCTTCTGATGCCAAGGCGACTGAAGAAAAATAATTGCGTAAAGCATTAAGATCCCAAAGGTGGGTTGCTGTAGAGCAAGAAGAGCGGAACAGACATGCATACGAGGTGGCGAAAGCTGGAGCCTCGGGGAGTACTTTTGGACCTAGCCCGTGCTTTGATGGAGATGAACCCATTTGCGGGTCGTACCCCACTGATGATCAACCTGATGCCTAGGGAATTCCAGGTATGTTCTACCCCCATGTGTTTGTATTTTCTGCTCTATGTGCATTGACGGCATTACACATTCTTTTTGAAGGGGGTGGGACATTTCTACCACTTGAGAATTTTTGTTTCCATGTTTCTTTTCTCTCAAGTGAACTATCTGGTAGAACTAGCACATTTAGGTTGTATTGTTATATAGATACTGGTAGTCTTAGGATTCTATACGTGCCCTCAAATTGTGTGATAAAAGTACCTATTGTAACACGTTAAACTAGTTTTATGTATATGCATCCCATCCTGACTGACTTGTGATCTCTGTCAAGCATTGTATACATTGTCTATTAGGCATTTTGAATTAAGCATTAATGTGTTGGTTAGTACTGAGTAGTGGGGGATATGTGCTATGGCTTGTGAGCCTAGTTGTTAAATTCGATTGACGCACATGTGAGCTAGAACTTGCCCGGTTAGTCCCACTAAGAGAGCTGACTGATTAGATTAGGATAGGATCTTAGGCCATCTTTGTTGTGAAGCCACTTAGCCTAAAACTGACCAATCAAATAAAATTATTCCCTTTGAACCAAAAGTTGAGACAAAATAGACCTTTTCTTTGTAATCACCCAACTCACCGTCCTTATCTATCTGCAAATCTTTACTTTGGCTCTGGTCTCTCTAAGGACATTGTGAACCTCAACCCAGATTAAAATCCTAAGTTGAGGGTGGCTTATACTGGCTCTGGTCCTTTTAAAAGACATTGTGCACCTTAACTCAGGCTAAAAGCCTAAGTTGAGGGTGGCTATAGCAAGAAGAAGCAGAAAAGTTAAGAGTGGAAAAGAGTCAAGTGAGGAAAGGAGAAGAGAAAGTTTGGGGGTGTGACTGTGAGAAAACCAAAAAAATGAAAAACACCCTCAAAGGCAAAGAAAGTTGGAAGAATAGGGGCAATAAGAGTTTGGGGAGCCAAAAGCAAATGGCTAAACCAAAGTAGTGCCTTGGAGGGACAAATTAGTCACTTTGATCTAAAATGTACCTCACCTTAGCCCAAACTTACATTATAAGCTGCTAAAGTCCTAAATTGATCCTAAAAAGGTCATTCGAGAGTCAAGGTGGTGAAAGTAAGGGCAAACATATAGCCTATACTTGTGTGTCAGTCGAGAATCCTTTGTGAGCATGAGTGTCTACATTCCAGTCTCTGTTTTACATTCATATACTATAGGTGAGAGTTCTTTGTAGTGAGGGCACTATCCTTGCACTGTTTGACTAGTTTATCTTTGTTCCTAGGCTTAAGTGGGCCAACTAGACATGGTAAATTGCCTAACTTGATCAATACGAGTCAATTCCGGTGTGTAAGTACATTGTAAGCTCATTTTTCTTTGGGGGAACCAATTGTTCTAATTGAGGGGCATTCATATGTTTCCTATTGAATAATTGTGGTTGCACGTGTGTGTGGTATAGTCATTTTTTGAGGACAAGAAATAATTCTAAGTAGAGGGTGTTGATGAGTCATGAAAATACGACTCTTATAATGTTTTTAACATGGAATTTTTGTGAGTTCTCAAGTAATTTTTCTGGTTTGATGTTTTGTTTTATGTTATTTTGTAGGAATAAGGTCAAGGTCTGGATTCAGACAAAAAGGAGATTAAAAGAGAGAAATATGAACTAACCAATGACCACACGGACACCCTCACGGGTCGTGTGGCCTTACACGAGTTGTGGGCCGCGCCGTCTAGGAGACGTGATGCATTACGCACAGGAAAAAAGCAAGAAATGGATCAAGTGATGCATCACAGGAGCCCTCACGGCTCGTGAACGCTTTCACAAACCGTGGGGCTATCTGTGGCCTCACACTTCAGCATTTTCAATGTGCCCAGGGGTGAATGGAGCAAGGCGTCCTAAAGGCATAACCCACGGTGCATCTCACGGGCCATGAATCTCTAGACGAGTCATGTCATGGTCCTTGGAGCTAACGCAAGTTGGAACAAAGGTCGTTGAAATAGTGGGCAAAATAGTCAACTAAAGGACCATATGGGGCATCACGGTCCGTAAGACATGAAATGGACCGTGAGCCCTACCGTTAGCCCACACTTGGCACATGTAAACCACAGGAAGAGGCGAAGGACACAAGGCAAGTCCCACAGTAACTTTCATGGATCGTGTGAGTGCACACGGACTGTGATGGGAGTTGTCCACATGACATAGAGTGGAGAAGAGCACCGTTGGAAATTAGAAAAATCACGAGAGCGAAAGCACACATGGCCCATCACAGGTCGTGTGACCCACCATGGTCCGTGAGGTTAGTCGTGATGGTGACGATAATGCAACAGTGGAATTTTCTGAAGCACAGAGTCACGGTTTCAAGTTAGATTAGGTTTTTTCTTGTATATATATATATTTTATTCCATTTTTTATTATTATTGACTGCCGGAGAGAGAACTTAATGTAAGAATATTATTTTTGAGAGAATTTCATTGAACTCTTGGGTTTTTCATCATTGTTTCGAGATTGTAATCCGTGGATTCATTGTTCCTTCAATCATAAGTTCTTTTCCATGAATTCTTTATATATTCATGACATGATTACGTTGAGTATTCTAGCTAAACCCACAACTAGGGTTGTGGGAACCATGACAACCTATTAAGATGGCAAAATTGGGGTACAATTCAGGGTTGATTATTGTATACATTATAGTGTTCTTCACTTTAATTTCTTTCTTAATGAGTCAACAAATTAGGGTATGCCCGTATTCGTTACATGTTCGGAAGGGATGTAGTGATTAGGAAAAGAGCTCTACAATAGGAATTCAGGGTTATTAACCTAGTCTAAGTGTTTGAGACCTGAAGGTGAGAGCATTTTGGGGTTCATAACAAGGGGCAAAGAGTATACGTTCTAAGACCGGAAGGTGATGAATAAAATGTATCTAAGAAGGACTGGAAGGTGAATTAGGTGTTAACCAACTTGTTTAACTCTGTATACATAATCATGAACGGATGTCTGCCCTAAGTTTGACTACCGAGTTAGGTGTCATGAGGACCAGAATCCTAGTTTCCTAATTAATTGTTTCAATCCAGTAGTTGCAGTTAACTAGCTATTAGAGTATCTTCCTAAATTAGTTCGTAACCGCAAAACCCCCAATTTATTTTATGTTCATTTATTTTGAGAATCGGTATTACATCTGAAACCAAGTGCTAATAGATATATTCTCACGCATTCCCAGTGGGATCGACCTCAACTCTTGTAAGGTTCTATATTTCATCAACGACCGCTTTACTCTTCATTTGGAGTGTAAATTTAGGTGTATCAATCCACTAGCCTAAGCATAGTCTACAAGGGCTCCTGTGGTGGCACCTAGTTAATATGACAAGGAGTTTCTTCTAAGGTTCTCTTACCTAACCTCACTACAATGTCACATTTGGTGGTAAGTCATTCCCATGGAATACATTTAAAAACATAAGCATATTCAAAATCAGCATAAACTTAAAAACATAGTTTTAACATCATATACATTTAGGAGTAGCTCATCTTAACTTAAGATCCACATGTAGGGCTTGCCCTATTTTAAAAAAGGATCTATCTTTAACATAACTTTGAGGAATTCAAAACATCATAACTTTAGCTTTCATAACTCTACGATTGAACCCTCATCTTTGGAGATCATGTCTCCCTTTCATAACTTTAATATGATGATTGGGTGAATTTCATGCATATGAACGTTAAATCATGCAACTCAAGAGGATAATGCATCAATTAAATCGCAACTCGTAGTAACATAACTTGCATAACTTGATAAATATAATATAGCTTCATAATTGAAAACCATTAACATTAAAACATTCATATTCTTACATATCATAGATTAAGACTTTCTTTCATAAAACATTCTTTCACATAGTTTAGGCCCAAAACATGGGGTTCATGCTCAAGGGCTTGAAATCATGCAATTTGTATATACGACATGCATACATAAGATAGAATAAAATCATTTAGGACCATCCAAACCAACCCAACATGATCCTTGTAAAACCCTAACTAGGATAAACATGAATTTCAACTCAATAATCATTATAGGCCCTAATATGATACTAATATACTTCATATAACTAAGAATGCAACATAAATTTCATGAGTAAATAAATTTTCCAAACTTCACAACATACATAAAACTTGACCCCAAAATAAATAAGGAAACTTGAACTTTGGGAAGGAAAGGAGCTCCACAAATCAAACCCACATACTTTAGTCGAAGATCTATGAAAGAAATCACAAACTTTGGAGAAGGAAACTTGAAACCCTAGCCTTGTCTTCAATGGAGGACCTTGGGAGACTTGGGAGAATTTATGATTTAGGTTTTTGAAGAATGGTTTAGAAATGAGAGTAAATGGGGGAGTATAAACCTGATATAGGGCGTGTAAGAAGTCAAAACGACGTTGCATTGGGTTTAAAATATAAGGAAATGATAAAAACACCCTTCATAAAAATCTGTCAGAGCAATCCACGAAGGCTCGATTATGGTTCATAGGTCAAACCATGGGTCGTAAGTCCTGTTCGCCTGGTAACTTTCTTGAAAACCCTAAAACTGATATGTTGAACTCAAAATCATGAAACCATCTTACGAGCTGTGCAATTACTTATGAGTCGTGGTTGGATTAGTAGAATCCTTCCACACTTAATCATTTTTATCCATTTTTCTTAGTTTTATTCCACGAGACCATATACGGATCGTGCCCTGGTTTACGGGTCATCTAATAACTCATAGGTCACCATCCAGCGAACTCTAAAATTTCCTCATGTCAAATCCCTCTATCTATGAACCTACTTATGGTCCATAAAATGTTACACGGGTCGTAAAGCCTTTCGTAGCTCCATTCTATATAGCAAAATTTATAATTTCTAGGACCCTATCTACGATCCGCTATTACGACTTGTAGGACACTTCATGTCCCGTAAATCTTCTCTTACTTCATTTACAGTCTTCAAATTTTCCTAACACCCCAACCTAAGTGACCTTTGTATGACTTGTGAACCAAATAATGACTCGTACTTAGGCGTCATGGTTCAAATCTAGTGACTAAACTTCTAGCTTTTGCCTTGTGTCAACTTCAAACTTGTAGGGTGTTACAACCGAGCTTAAGTCGTAACAATCTCATTTAGTCTTATAGGACTTTAAGTTGAAACATCAATCTCGTCTCAAAACATCGTCATCTTTCATAGAAAAATTATGCTTTAAAAATTGATTGCATCACATCAAGACTCTTGCTCAATAACATCATTTAAACTCAATGCTCAATCTTTATTAAAATTCTTTAAACATGCATTGTCTTAGCTTGAAAGTAAAACTTTATTTTATAATATTGAAATCATTAACTCAACATCAAACAATGCATGGAATTCATGATCATCGACTTAATTAGGATTCACATGAACCACAAATGATAATTTCAATAATAAAATAATAATAACTTCAATTCATAAATATATAGAATTTAATAGAATAAGAATTAAGTCAATTAAAACTAAAAACTAGATTTTTTACTCAACTCAATGCTCAATTTAAAGCAAAACTTTGACACTGGGCGCATGGAAGAACTCAATTCAATGTTGTGATAGCCTTACATATCTTAAATATTGAAACTTTACTTGAAATTAGAAGACCTCTATATAATAGCTTAAACCCTAGCTTTTTCTCCTCTTAATGTTGCTCTTAAAGTATTCTAAATGATTATGAAAGTATGGGTACTAATGGGTACTGATAAGGAGTTTATCGTAATCCTACAATATCCAAGGTTTAATTAGAAAAAATAAAAAAATAACAAAAATAATCCTCATTAAAACTGATGATAGGAACTACTAAATCCATCTACGGGTAGAAGTCTTGTCTACGGCTCGCAGACCAGATTTTGTGGTTTCTTGGGAAAAGTCGATCAACCTTCTATGGGTCATTGACCAATTGTCAGGTTGTACTTGGTATTTCGTAAAAATTGAGCATGAATTCCAGTGTCTGATGCTTGGATCCATGATCTCCTTCTACCGATCGTGGACCCTTTTATGGGTTCGTCCTACATGTTTGTACATGAGATTCAAGACTATGATTTTTGGGCCATAATTAATGAAACCTACTTGACAAATCATACAATGTTTGATGAATCATAGACCTCTTCTTGTGAAAGTTCGACTACCTTATCTCAAGATTCAAGGCCTAGACTCTACGAGGCTTGGTCTATGGCTCATACAAGTTCCTATGGCTTGTGGACTAGCTCGTGGTTGTGGGCCTTACTTCAAAGCTGGTTGTGGACCTTGCCTTAGGGCCTAGATACAGGATCTATGAGACCCCTCTTACAACTTGTAGATGGATCTATGGGTTTTACATTGGGCTCATAAGTCCCAGTTTTCAGCAGACTCAAAATTAATTTTTTAAAATTTTAGACTTTGTAAGTTAGGATATTTTTGGGGGTGTTACAATATGTGACTAGGAAGTATGTTTTTACACTAAATTGTTTTATTATTATCACGACTTCTAATTTAAGGTTTCTCTTCTCTCTATTCTTCTCATAAGGTTTTGATTTAATGTTCATATTCTTTTGAATAGAGTAAGTTCTCAATGTCTCACCAAACTCAATATTATTCATAAAAATCATATACAATTAAAAAAGGGAAAACAACATCCCTGTACACTTTAAGACATTAAATTACATGAATATGTCAATAAACTTTATTTACAACCAAAAGTCAATACTTTTTTAACCAAAATATACATGCATGGGGAAAGGCCAAAAAAAAAATAGAATAAAAAAATAAAAGAAAAATGGAGTACACGGGAAAAAAGGTATTAATTAAGGGATTTGCTTAATTAATGAGTTTTGTCGCTCTCATACATGGGGAAAGTACAAAAAAAAGGAAGAAATACTCAATTTTTAATTGAAATACAAATAAAAAAAACAAATAAAATTCGGCACCATTTTTTTCATTGTTGCATGAGACATAAATGTTTTTTAAAAACTTTCACCAAACTTAACACCAATTTTCTAACAAAAAAACTAAAAGTTTTAGTTCAGCAACCCCAACAATAACCATTTATTTGCTGAAATATAAACCTTTATAAGAAAAATTTCATTGTCATAATAACTCTAAAACGAATTTAAACAAAAATAACCAATCATGCTATCACTTTTGAACACCATTGGTAATCACTTAGTACTAATCCACAATTTTCTTTTTTATAAGTTTCACCAAATCTAACATCAATTTTTCAATTAAAAAATTGAAAGTTCTGATCCACCAAACCAAGCATCAACCATTCTAGGTTTTTACCATTTTAACACCAATCGCTTTACCAAAAAAATTGAATGTGCTCATTTACCAAGTTTAACAACAACCATTTTTTGTTGAAAAAAAATCTCTTCCAAAAATAAGTACAATGTCATAATAGATGTAAAAGAAATTAAAAAAAAAAAAAAACCAACCATGCTAACACATTTAATCACCATAAGTCACCAATTCTCAATTAGCATTTTTTTTACCACAGAATATGACTAAGTTTCACCAAATTTGATACCAATCAATGCACCAAAAAACTGAAAAGTGCTACAATTATTAGCAAATACCGAGAAATAAACCAATGGGACAAAAGGAGCGGAATATCAAAATACATTTAACATAAAAATAGTTAACGAATACCAAAAAATTATTAAATGCAAATTTGCCAACTATACGGAAGAATCTACTTTCTTTTTAAACCTTATTTAATAAAACTAAAAAAAATATAAAAAAAAAACATTAAAAAACTGGACACTACATTAATTACCTGACATAGGATTAAATACACATTAAATAAGAATTTGCTTTTAAAAAAATGAAAAATAAAAAATTTTAAAAATTGACATGGATGTAAATAAAAAATTTAAATTTGTAAATATTCTTGAGAGCTGACATGGTTTGTAATATAAACTCTTAAAATATATAATCTTGCTATTTTTCCTTAAAAAAATGACGATTGTATCAAAATAAACCTTGATACTTGCATTTTAAAGTAGCAGATTTACAATCTTATCATATTCAACAACATCCCATTCATCTTTACTAATCTCACTATTGGGATCTAAGATATCTAAGTAGATGTCATTTTCGCTCAATTTTTATTTATATCTCTCATTCTTATTTGTATTAGTATCTTAAAATCAACATTTGTGCCTATAGGATCAGAGGGTATTTCTTCTATATTTATCCTAGCAATCTTATATTGATTAAGTTTTCCATGATTGTTTGACTATCTAGCTTTTATAAACTCCTCATTCAAGTCACCTAAATTATGATTGTTATCATAAAACATCATAAAGTGACTCAAATTAGGTTGTTGAGCATCTACATTCATATCAAATTCATCAAAAATTTGAAATTAGTAGGAAACAAATCATTACCTTGATCTTCATTTAAATCTTCTAAAGAAACCCTCTTAGCAGCAACCTCCTTACCCGTTATTTTGTCTATCCTGACTATTGATTTTTCATTTAAAACTCTATCAAAATTTAATGAATTGATAGACAAGAGGACATATAAGTCATAACATTTGTGAAAAAAGGTGAGGGGTGGGGTGGGGTGGGAGGTCATGACTTATCATCCCTATTATTTTAGGCATTTTGGCTGATATTTTTTTTTAGGGTGAACAATTGGGCTAGTCGCACTTAATTTTCATCTTCAACAATTAGAGGTGAACTAATTTAATGTACCACAAATAAATTAAGAAAATCCTCACTCTTCAAGTTTTTAAGAAATCTTATCAGTACATTAGCATCAATATTTAACATGCAGTGGTCATCCCTTGTACCTAGATGTATCAACTTTATCAACTCTTAATTCACTAAAACTCTGAAACAACAATATAGAGTTAATATACAACAATTTCAATCTTTACAAAACTCTATATTTCATTGGCATACCTGAGCTCAAGGTCTTTTGAAAGACAACTCTAATGATGCATTAAAAGTGTTACAATTGTTGACGTCATTTTATTATCATGCTTTCAAAGTGTTACCATTGATCCTTTACACAATACAATAAAAAAATTAAAGTGAAAATATTTCAAAATTTCTGTTATTCTTCTATAAAGTACCCAATAATAATCTGATATAAGTCAATAGATCTAACAAGAGCTATATCTAATGCAATAAATAAATAAATAAATTTCACATGAATTTAAAATTTTATGAATAGATCCTACATCATAAGATCATATTGTAGAACTACAAATCTTTTCTCTTTTATTTTTTGGGGGCAAGTCCATTTTCATTCCTTCATGAGTATAGTCAAACATAAAGCAACTTCACGATCCAATAGACGAGGAGGGGTGCTAACCCTACCCAACCCATCAGGTCAGCAGCGGGCTGGCTGTAGGATTGAATCCTTCCACAGCCGCTGATATGCCCAACAAAAAAGACTCTCGAAAAAGTGCTTTCAACCTTTTTGTTTTCTTTAGAAATAGGAAAGTTCGAAAGGGTGTCTTGAAAGGGATAGAATTGGCCACCAAATGTATATTCATTCACCTATTAGAAGTGAGTCCATGTAAATGATCAACACCTCACAAACAACGACCATTAAATGCATAATACTACTATAAATTTCTATTACACTTAAAATTAGGCAAGTAACAAAGTAAATCCTCCTCTTCCCCATAAAAAAAAATCACTCTATAATTACTACAAAATTTCTAAATTCTAATCTCCTACAGAATGAAAAATTACAAATAAAAAATGAGTGAATAACAAAGAGAGATGAGGATAAGCTAACAAACTTACAAAGTTAGAGTGAAAATCGACACTTTTAAAAATAATAAAATAAGATGATGATCAAGGATGAAAATCAGGGTAGAAAGTATAGGGGTCTTGTTGAACAAAAGAAGAATGAAAGGTATAAGAGAGCTTACACTTTCAATAGTTTTACCATGTTAGTAATTTTTTATGTGACATTTTTAAATGGTGTGAAAACATATATACAGGTGTTTATTTACATGTACCATTAAGTAGTCATAAAAATAACTTAAACTATTGTGCTTAATGGATTTAAGAATATAGTAGACAAACTCATGAGTAAAATGATCAAGATGACAAACAGAATGTTATCACTTTTAATTTCTATGGTAAATCATTTAAAAAAAATTACACGCTCTATATAAAATTTTTGTATAAATTATTTTTATTTCTTATAAAATTATCGAATCTCATGTACTAGTCATTTGGTAATAGTAAAGGTAAATTTGCAAAAGAGAAGGTAGTAAAGGACATCAAATATTTTGAAGTAGATTCACTTGCTAAACGACTAATATATAAATGGAATTTTTATGTTTCTATTTTGTTTTAAAATAAATGATATTTCACAAAATTAAAGAAGTATTTCTTTTCTTGCTTTCAATTTTATTTTAATTTAAATAAATAAAATTTTATATGATCAAGAAACTATTAAAAAGTTATTTATTTTATCATGACAAGAAAGTTGGTAAAATTATTTTTAATTTTTTTAGGGGTGATTAATTTTTTTAAAGGTGTCCCAAAATTAAAGATGCAGTTTATTGTTACTCCATGTGATCGTTTAATTTGGGAGGGAAGAAGTAAGAAAGAGCGACTTACAAACTAAATATCATTAAGATTTTCCCAGTACATAAAATTGAGTGTTTATCTTATCATCTTCTTCGTTTTATTGTTCCCTATTGGTTTCTTTTTCTTCTTTCTCTTTTGAATGAGATTGAGGAAGATTTGGAGAGTCATGATGAGGAATTAAAAATTAATCTATCTTTGATTTTTTGATTAATTAGTTAGCCACTTTATTATCAGAAGCATTATTAATCTTTAATGGATCAACTTTTTTTTCTTTTCTTTTATTGTATGCATCATTATCACAAGAACAAATCTAACATAAAGCTGCATAGCCTTTTTTTTCTGCTTTTCTTTGTAAAGACAAATAGATAATATTACGAATTTATAGACATAACAAAGTTGTCTTTGCCTTTTCAGCAGTGGAATACAAAATCTGAAAATGGTTAATTGGCCCCAAGCGTCAGTCAAACAAATGTTGTTGTGCCTGTAGAGTGTTCGCTGAACACTTAACAAGTTCAAGAATTCGTTCAAAAAGTTCATGATTGAGACTCGACTAAAAGAAAGAAAGAAAATTAAAATTCTATTACCAATGAGCATTTTGGTATGAATCGACTGCTTAATGGCTGCATTTGGTATGAACGAATTTTTTTCTAAATATACTCTTTTTTTTCTCAAAATTAAATAAAATGATATGACTCCATAAAGTAATAGAAATTATTTTCAAAACTATCTTTCAACCTCATCATGTGATTCCGATATGAAATCCAAGCTTGATCTGTGACATGACAAGATGAAATTAATATGATAATCAATATGAAACAAAGGGATAACACTTGAAATCAATATGAAACAGAGGGATAAGACTTAAATCTGACTTAACTTTTATAGTTTTTAGCAAGAAATTCATAGTATCTTTTAAATAATAGGTTCAGAATTTAATATAGTTGAAATTTGCGATTTTTGAACCACATGTATACTTTTGTGTTTTATTTTACTTAACTCATCTTAATTTAACTATACTTGTTTTAAGAAAACTAGTATACATACCTGTCCTATGCACGAATAATATTAAATTATTTTAAATTGTGATATCTTATTTGGATAGATAAAATGATGAGTCGGTGAAATTTTTGATATTTTCTCTCTCTAAAAATCTACTGAAAACCTAAGGTTGACGTCGTTTCTATTTCTGAAGCCACCATGATTGGTGGCCCTCCTCCTTCTGAGGTGGGTAAAATGGGAGAAAACCCTCCTCCTAAAGTGTCTTATGCTAGTTTGTTCAAACCAGTATCACCTACTATCAAACGTGTTCCATTGAAGCCTACTACCTATCTTCATAGTGAACCCATTGTATTATGGAAGCAAGAGGAGCCCATTGTATTATAGGTAATGTGACCAAACTATTACCTATCCACTAGTCATACCATAGTCTATACACACCCTTAAGCTGGTAAGCAACTAACCCTATACACAGAGGATCAAAATCATGCATAACCTGGAACACTACTTTCTGCAACTCATATATGAAATTCTCAGAATCCTGACCAAGTACTAACCCCGTAAACTCTGGAGGGTTCATTCTCAAAAACTCACAAATTCTTGTAGTGTTGGGGCATCCTGTTTGCCTACACTATATCGACTTCTTTGTTTTGTTACTGCCTAAGCTAAAGTCTGAATGCCCCGGCGAAGTTCAGCATTAGAGATATCAGCATGTGGTGGTTGCTTAGCAGGCATAACTGGGCCTCTTGGCCCCTCGGGAACTTGTGGCTTAGTCTGATTCACATTTTGTCTAACGAGGCATCCTCTACCCCTAGCTTGTGTGGGACGTCAAACTGCTCTTCTAGGGGCATGATCTGAAAACAACACGTGAACTCACGAGTTAGAGGAGGTTAATTAGAGTTAAACTCTGAAACTTGAAATAGAATATCAAAAGAAGGTCAGCACTTCTGAAACGACCCAAAAAGTGCTCAAAAATGTGCTTCGGAAGTCATCGAAATCTTGTTTTAGCTATATCTAAAAATCCGTTTGTTATTCTGAAAATCAAACCTCATAATCTTGTTTAGGGGGTCAAATTGAGTGGGAAATAGGTCTCACCCGAATTTTAGAGCAACCGTATCAAAATCCGAAATTTCCAAGTGAAGCCTTTTTCGAGGGTCTACTTTGGAGGGTCATAT